>JAEQBH010008804.1:0-128132 GCA_016808115.1 Tetrastigma voinierianum
GGTTTATGTTTAGGATTTAAATTTTCTTTTATTATAGATGTAGAAATTCAGATAGTAAAATTCTTAGTTAGACTACTGAGTCTATGAAATGGGATTAAATAATTATAGACCTTAAGTAGTTAGGGTAGTTGAACTAGAATTCTTTTTATCTACGTAGAACGATATCCGGACTTATAGGTCCACTTTTATTACTTGTACGACCTGTGCACTTGCATTATTAAGACCAAACTAAATCTTTAAGAAAGTCATTGACAAATCCATTTTATTATAATTTTATATTTACATTTGGTACAACAGTTTAAGTACCTTTCTTGAGAGTTAGCATATAGTCCTTTGGTAATAGTGGCAGAAATTTGTATCTATACAGTTTTGGTCAATCAAGTTTTTTGCGTCGTTTCCAGGGATCGAAGGAATTTAAAAATCAATATTCTGACAAAATAAAGAAATGTTAATTTGGACATTTTTCTTTGTTTTACAAAAATTTCAGAAAATTAGCAAATCGGTTTGCGCGGTGGTGAATAAACTACGTATTTTTAAACCTAAATAGATATATAATTTTGATATTACTGACTCCATTTGATCTGATGTGTTTCTACTTTAGGAAGATTTGTCTTATAGAAAATCAAAAAAGCGAATCTACTCCTCACAATTCACCCAAATTGAAACCACGAAATCGAAAGCTACGAGTGTTGAATATAAAAATGACAAATCAAAAGAAGATTTATACTATTCAAAATAAGAAAAACAGAGATACCTCAAAGCTATTACTTTGGAGAATTTTGTTCTATTATCAGAGGAGTACTCTCTTGTGGGAATGACCTTCCATTTGAAGCCAACAATTTTGAGCTTAAGCTAGCATTGATTACTATGGTTCATCAGCACCAATTCACAGGTCACCCCTCTAAAGATCCCAATTAGCATCTAGGGAGTTTCATGAGGATGGCCAACACAGTCAAACTAAATAGGGTGAGACCAAATGTAAGCAAGCTTCAACTCTTCCCATTTTCATTGAGAGTCGTGGTAGCAACATGGTTTGATTCATTGCCAGTGGGATCAGTGAACACTTGGGAAGCGGTGGAGGCATACATGGCAGATTTTCCCTCCCGGCTCTCATTCTTGAGAGAAGGGAGAAATAATTGTCTTCAAGCAAGGGGAAGAGAAGAAGAGTCTGATGCATAGGAGATATTGAGGTGCTGAAGAGATGCCTAAGCATGGGATGATTTGCCCTTTCGGATGGACATTTTTCTATCATGCTATGAATTAATACCTCAGCGTATAATTGATATCTGTGGTGGAGCATTTAAAGAAGAAGTGCGAAGGAGGTAAGACGTTGATTGAAGACTGTACGAATCTGCTCTGAGCTCCATCCCCCAGACCCTTAAGGAGTAGAAACAGATTGAAGGGAAGTGGTCTTCTTAGACTTGATAGAATTGCAGCCATAGAAGCAAAGCTGGAAGCAATATTTAACAAACTTGGAAGCAATGAAAGAAGAATGCAGGCTTGCTAGTAGAATGATGAAGAAAATTAGAAGAAGTGCTAAGGAGCTGGATGAAGAGCCTTACTAAGTTGAGAGACCAAGTAGATAGGCAAAGTTATCACTTTAACCCCAACTTGCCAACACACTATACACAGCCTTTGAGAAACCATGGCTTTTCATATGGTGGAGGAGCACAAATAAGGATTTAGACATGGACGAGTGCAGTGACTACGCTTATTTGGGTTTCCCAAAGAATAACGTATACAAGGGACGATGGGGAGATTATCGGTCGAGAAAGGACTCAATCCTTTGAAGATCATATGCTTCAATTCATGTCAGAAAACAAAAGGATTTTGAATGTGCATGAGAAAAAAATTTCTGACTTTGAAAATTTCCAAGCAAACCTGGCGTGAACAGTAACACCAATGCCTCTTTGAAGATCTGGGAATGCGGATAGGGCAATTGAAAACAGTGTCTTGAAAGAGCTAAGGATTCATTTCCAAGTGACGAAGAATCAGACATAGTAGTAATTTGAAGACAAATTTTGAAAAGAAGACAATTCTGACCAAATGTTTGGCTAAAGACACTAAATGGTAGCTTCTTGGGAGCGACGACGAGAAATTTTATTTTTAGTTTAAATGATTGATTAGTGCGTAGAATTTGTGTATTTGATGTTTTAGTTTAATCTGTTAGTAGTTTTATTTTAGTTGTTGTTGGTTTTCAGGACAATGAAGCAAAAATCAAGAAGATCTTTATTAAGAACCACACCATTTCAAAAAGAAAATATGCAGAAAATGACTACAAGGGGAGTAATTCTAATTCCCTAAACCTGTATTAAATGATATTACATATATGAAGTTTGGGGGAATGTTAGCATGTTTGAATAAAAATATATGAATATGCAGGTAAGGCATATTGAATTAGAAATAGAGATGAGTGTTCATACTTGAATTGAAGATTTTTTTTGTTTAAATAAATTTTCACACATATGTTCATTTGAGTATGAGTGGATGTAGGTTGCTTTGAATGTTTTATGAGAAAAAACAGAGAAAGATGTCATTTCAGAAAACTTCAGTTAATGTCGCAACATACTTTACGTAATAGTGAGCTAGTGAATTAGAAGCAGAAAGGGAAGTTTGTATGCATAACACAGATTCTCGATTAGCGACATGACTAAGAAACACTAAAGAAATGTTGCAACATTTTTACGTTATGTCATACATTTGACCGACTCTGTCTCCAAAATTTTTTAACATTGATATTCGTGACAACTATTTATGTATGTCGCAATGAGATATCATTAAGACAAACCCTAGGAGGTGTTGTCGTGACATTTAATGTAGAGCAAAAATAAACCCCGAGTTGGCTTATAAATGAAAATTTTTGAAAGCGAGCCACCTTTCTCATAAACTCTCAATACTAAGCTTCTTTGTAAATCTCTATATATCATTCCTAAAACCTGAGCTCCGAAGTCCTGACCTTATATATGCGATCCTACCTTAATTCCAAGCCTCCATGAAAATCATGGAGAATTTCTTGAGTTGGAAAATCAAACATAAGATTCTCAGCAGCAGGTTGTGCAAGTTGAGGAAATGAAAATGAAAGCAACAGCAGACAAGAAGAATCAAGCAAAGAAAAGGGGAGCGGATGAAAGTGGAGGCGAACATAGGAAAGATAGACGAGGAACTTTATTTGAAAAAGAATGAGTAGCTATAATGGAAAGAAGTTTGAAGGGCGAGCTTCATTCTTTGAAAGGGTTCAAAGTTCTCTCTCCTTTTTCTTGAATCTTGAAAGAGAGGATGTAGATCCTTTGGGTGAACACAAAGAACATGGTTATGCTTCTTTGGTGAAGATTCTTTCGAATATGGTAGAAAGAAAGGAAAAAGAGTATAATGGAGGACATTGGTGGAATTTCAATAGAGAAGAGATAAGCAGTTATTAGTCGAGGTGCGAAGGATGGTTCGGATTCAGCGCAAAGGAGCAGAACACCCAAAATAGTAGACCTGCTAATGGTGAAAGGAGAATGGAGAGAGACAAGAAAACCCTTTTAAATCCATTGCCGGTGACTGTTGAAGAAGCCAGGTATGGATTACGCATAGTTATGTCCTTCTTGCCATCAGCATCTAGCATAGTGAGAAGAGGAAGCAATCCTCACGCATTGTTGAAGGATTTACAAGATAAATATAGGAAAAATTATTGAAAAGTCTATCTGGGTACTCACGGCAAATCTGAGGATGATTCCACACTGCCACGATAATGGAGCTCTCGTCGAGGGAGTTGAGGAAGAATGGGATCGAAACTTTCCCAAAAGTCTCCTCTGACCTTACTTGATTATGGCAGGACGAAGAACAAGGGAAGGGCTAGGAAAGAGAAACATAAGAAGAAAAAGGAAATGAAGGGTGGACTGAGCCATAACAGTGGGAAAGCTAAACTCCAATGCAACCAGAAGCTCAGAGAAGTCAAAGCCTATTTTGGAATGCATCCCCAGAGCTGAGACAAACCCATTAGGAACAAGCTAAAAGTTCCGGGAAAAATTTCAATCATGCAGAATTGATAGAAATGTTGATGTCATAAACCAAATGAAGGAAAAGATAATGGATTAAAGACACAACTTCAGCTCAGGGATGAGTATTTTGATGCCGAGCTCAAAAGAAGGGACGAAATTTAGAGGGATGCTGCCCGAGGAAAATGGATGAAAAGTGGAAAGTGGAAGGACACGAGTGGAGAAGCGGTCTTGAGAGATAGAGACAATGCCTGAGGCTGAGCATAGACTCGAGATAGCAATTGCATGAGCAGTTTAGAACTTTATAAGCGAGTTTTGCTTGATGAGCTGTGAGATAATAAACAACGGGACACTCTGGATTCTCTGGCTATGAGGCGGCGGGAACTTGCGGGAAACGTGCCAAGATCCTAGACAGGCAATGAAGACGGTGTCAGCCAGAAGAAAGATACCTGCCTGTCAGAGATCTCGGGTGCCAGACCACACACTATAGTCCCCGAGGGTGTGAGACCACATGCCACATGCAGCCCGGTCGGTTGGGCGGGCCCTTGTGCTGTACGAAACAAAAAAAAAAATGAAACCCCTAGTATATCAAGGAAGAAGGAACTCACCCCAGTAGAGGAGGTGGAAGAAATATCTAAGGATGGAAACTGACCAAGGAGAGGCTTGCAAGGGTAAAAAATGAGCAATATCCCACCTTTTCCATCTCCTCATCCTCGTATTCAAATGTCCATTCATCAAAAATAATAAATAAAATAAAATTCTTTGCAAAAAATTGTGTTCATTGTGTTCTTGATTGATTGGTGTTTTTTGATTAATTGTCTTTATCATGATTTCCATTCTTAGTTGAATAAAGAGAGCAGTACATAGGATCAAATTGTTTAATTACTCTGATATGTTTGATTCAAATGACTTGATCACAATTGTGGTTATGTTGTATTATTATGAAATTTTGAATCTTATGAACAAAATGAACTTAACTCTTGATTAAAACAAACGCAACAACGTCTCAAGGCCAAACAAACCATTGATAGATGCATTGTGGTAGGCTTCCTTTGGAGAAAAGGAAGCTATAGGTTTAGCTAGAATGAAGTTGAATGTTCCAGATTTAGGAAGATGTATTCAATAAGTGACGAGGCTTTTGAGCTATGCAGTGTAAGCGATGGGTGAGTGAAAATACGAAAAACAATGCACATGGTCAAGCGATTCCTTAACAAATTGTGAAAGATTAGGGACATCTTAAGGTTTGATCCTGATCGATAGTCCAGTAATGCTGAAACTTGTTGAATTATTAGTCAATGCGAAATCCTAGAAGCTGATACATTAACGAGGAAATGATTTAGGCCATCCTTGGAAGTTTTGGTAGCTCAAGCCCTGCCTCATAATATGCACAAGCACTTCCTCCTAGTTCATAATTGAGTCAAATTGTCTAATTTCTTCATTAAACCAGCAATTAGAAGCCTCAGGAAAAGCCCTTCCTTATTCTAATCCTCGATAAACGCCTTATTTACCCGGGTTTAAGACAAGAACTTCAAAAATAGAGAAAAGAGTTAAGATTGGGGAATGTTATTTTGAGTTGAAAGGAAACACAAGAATGAAGGATGGAAAAAGAAGAGAACAAATGAAGAAAATGAAGAGAATGCATAGAAAAAGTCAAAGGTTGTAAATTGTCAAATTGGAATAAGTTTTGTCTTGTGGCCTTTCTCTTGAACAATTAAGTTCATAGAATTGTTTCAACACCCCTAATACCCTAATGCCAGCTGGTATAGAACTCTTGACCCAAAGTTCTCTAAAATTGGTAAGAAAGTCTAAAAAGACAAGACCATTCACGCTACTCCTAGAAATATTTGACAAGTAAAAGAAAAAGAAAAAAGGACTTCTATCAAAGAGGCCCTGAGATAAGTATAGCGGTGGTGAAGTAAAATACCCGAGATTAGAGTATGCGGTGATACATCAAGATCAAGTTTGGAATAATTTTTTTTTAAATCGTGGAAAAGGGATGAAGGATAGAGGCGAATGCAAAATTGAAGATTGGAATGCGGGTAATTTTTAGCCTAAATTCTCGATTATTTTCGATTACCTAAGCGAGCTTCGGCCCAAAAGGCTGGTGATCTTGAAGGTTGTACTTACCTACATTAGTGGAGACTAATGAAAAACAAGCATATGGGACTTTGAAGAACTAGAAAAGAAAATTGCGATAGCGTGTAAAAGCCCCGGAAGATTAGCTAATTCTGAGAGGGAAAGGAAAGATGACCCATCACACACTCCGCAAATGATTAATTGGTAGAGATTGTTTGCACCTCAATCATTAGTCTGTTTGTGTGAAATTGAAGAATTTTCTAATTTTGAATTGGCTTAAATTTGAAACCATCTTGCAATAACTGATTTCAATTCAGGATTGCTAATTCAAAAAGGATTCAGTGAAAAAATATCACACAAAAATAAAGCTAAATTGTTTGAGGACAAGCGAAAATTTTCTTTTTCTTTGTGGGGACAATCAAAACTTTAAGTTTGGGGGAATTTGATGAGTCTTAAACTCATCTATTTTTAATCCATTTTTCTGGCTTATTTTTAGTAGTTTCATATATGTTTTAATGCCAAAATATGGAATATTTACAAACTTTGTGTTTTGTAGATTTTAATTCAAAAAGGAGAAAATTTCAGTAAGAAAGAAAAGAAAAAGAGCAATTACAGTATTCTCTGTCGCAATAGAGTTCTGTGTGTCAAGACAAACATCCAAGTTGATAGCAAAGGAGCTCTGTCGCGACAAAAGACAGCGTGTCGCGACAGAAAATGGGAAGAATCTAACAATTTAGCTAAGACAAAAAAGCTCCTATCGCGACAAATGAAATAGACGAGCGAGAAGTGTCGCGACAAGGATCTTAATCACGTGATGATTGTGCAACGCCGAATCTTGTTGAGGCCAGAAGAAGAGCTTAGAGAAAGACCTACGTCGCGGCAGTGTATGTGGCGACAGAAAAAAGTATCTGTGCGTGACAAAGGTAAACAAAGTATTGACATGTGAAGCTTGCTTGATAAGCGACACAATTACGCAATAAAAGAATCCAATGTTGTGACATACTTCAAGCTATATAAATGTTTTTATGTTGTGATAGGGATCTTAAGGTTGCGACACAGAGATAAGCTAAACGTTGATAAAACAAGGTCGCGGAAAACTTTTCTATGTCGTGACAAAGATTCCAACACAAGGAAGAAAGTCTGTGGCGACAAGTGGCCCGGGTCACGACATAGATATAAACAATAAAAAAATTTGACGCGACATAAAGCTGGGTTGCGATGAAACGTCAGCGACTGAGAGGCCGGTCATGACATCGGTATGGCTGCGACAAAGAAGTGGGTTAAGTGACGACAAATCTCTGTCACGACAAACTTTCTAGGTCGCGACAGAAATTCTGACAATACAAGAAACATTGTTGCAACAAGAACCAAAACAGAAATATTGTCGACCTGAGAAGCGGAATTCGCGACACTAATTTGAAGAAGTTGCATAGAAATCGTCATTGACGAATTGTCTATGTCGCGACGTAACTATTCAGGAACCACACATGAGATTGTCGCGACGAAACGAGATCGAGCAGCAGGACCTTGTAAGGCAGTTACTTGGGAGCCAATGAAAGATACGTACGACGGAGAAACTCTATCGCGTGAGAATACATATCTTGAAGAAAATATTATCTTGTCGCATTAAAAGCTTTGTCATGAATGAATCGAAGGAGCACGAAACAGGTCGAGACCAGAACTGTGCATGTTACCAACCGAGACACAGCGATAAAGAATAAACTTCTGTCATAAAACTTTCAAGTCGTGACGGAGAATGCAATCTAGGCCAAAATTTTGGAGTCCACAATGTAGCCTCGAATTTAGGAATTTGAACTTATGGGGCTATAAATAGAAAAGATTTGAGGAAGAGAGGTTGAGTCGACGGAAAAACCCGGAGCATGCGGGGCGAGAACACTTTTGTATTCACGTTTTTCTTTATTTTATTTTCTTTGTAGATTCGCCACTTAGTGTAGAATTTTCATTTGTTCTTTGGACTTGAAATAATTGGGTGAAGCTTAGAAGTTAGGCTAAATTGTTGAGAAGTTCCTTGAACTCTTATTTGAATCAGTAATCTAGATAAAAATTTGGAATTCATTTATTCGGTTCTGGATTGCAATGGAATTTTCACGATCGATGTTCAATGTTCATGCAATGGTTTGAGAAACACAACTTAGTTGGGAAAGATCGATGTTAGTTATGGTCTTTTGCTAGAAAGATTTCCCTAGCTTGAAGTCTTGAAATTATTTGAATGGTGATATGCATGTAGTGAATTATTTAATATTAGAAACTTACACCCATAAAAGGACCTTAATCTGGCTATAATTTTCAGGAGGCCCTCGTTGACTGAAGTGAGGTCACGAGGAAACGATCGATTACTTGGAATATCTTTAGACTAATATTGAAAGAACTAATGAGCTCTAAAAAGATTACTTAAGATAAATCTTCAATTTACTCATGGTTTGAGAATTAGTTGATTGATCTATCAATTTAATCAATTAAATTTCTCCTTGGTCTGAAGGAATGATCTTGATCCTATTTTAGCTTAGATCCCAATCGAGGAAAGAGAACTCTTTAGATATCAGGTGGTTGTCATTCATTTTGTAGAAATAAAAAGCGAATGACCCTGTCTTAGAGAGCAAAATCACGCAATCATGAAATGGGTATGAAGTATTGGAAAGAAAATGCCCGGATCTTATAAAGAGATTTTGATTACAAGTAATTGATTAGACATATGAATAAAAAATGAACATGATGCTCTAATCAGTGAAATGTATGGTTAAGGGAGAAATCCAAACCATACTACCTTGCCTCTTGACAATTTTAGATTCCAATTCATGATAGAATCGAATTATATTATGATGTAGGAATTGATAATTTCACAACAGTGAAATCCTAGTGTCTACTTCCAGCAATAATTTGGTTAAGTCTAGTTTATGTTTAGGATTTTAAATTTTCCTTTTTTATTATAGATCTTGAAATTCATATAGTTATTCTATGAGATTCTATGAAATGGAAGTTCAAATAGTGTAGACCTTAAGTAGTTGAGGTAGTTGAACTTTAAATGCTTTTCGATCTCTGTGGGAACGATATCCGGACTTATAGGTCCACTTTTATTACTTGTATGACCTGTGCACTTATAGTATTAAGACCAAACTAAATCTTTAAGAAAGACATTGACAAATCCATTTTTATTATGAGCACATGTTGTTTAGTGCAATGAGTTTACTACTAGGGATTAGCATATAGTCCTTTGGTAATAATAGCATAAATTTGTATCTATACAGTTTTGGTCAATCAACAAGTCAGACCCATCACACGTAGTCTCTTCGGAGATGATTGAGCTTAGACCAGTTGGCGTATGAAGGCGAGTAAGTCTTGGCTCGAGAAGTGAAGTTGTGGAAAGCGAATCCGGTGGTAAAAGTGCTATGACTCCCACAAGATGAGGAAGCCATGTGGGAAAGCAAGAAGTTATCTTGTGACAATACCCTCAGTTGTTCGATGAAGGTAATTTAGAGATGAAATTATTTTAAGGAGAGAGTTGTAACACCACAATACCCTAACGAGTTTTATAACATGTTGGGGTGTAAAATAAATTAAATTGTTTTTGTTTAAATGGCTAAACGAAGATGATAAAACCTGAAAATTTACAGGACCCAAATAGAGGAGGTGATAAAAATGTCGAATGAGGACCTATGGGTCATAAATGAGTAATGTAGGAGTGCGAACTATAAATGAAATGAAATGAAGTGAAATAAGTGAAATGAAGCTTTAAGTGAGGAAAAATAGAAAAATGGGAATTAGTGTGTGAACATAGCTTGGTGATTTTGATTAAAGACCAAATATTGGTCTTTGAGACATTCTCTCACTCCCTCATTCCTCTCAATCTGCTCTCCTCTCTCTCTCTCTCTCTCTCTCTCTCTACCTCTCTCTCTCTCTCTCTCTCTCTCTCTATCTCTCTCTCTCTCTCTATCTCTCTCTCTCTCTCTCTCTCTCTCTCCCTCTTTCTCTCTCTCTCTCTCTCCCTCTTTCTCTCTCTCTCGCACAAATCTCTCTCTGTCAAACTCTCACCGATCGCACCTTCCACTTTTAGAAACCGAAAATCACTTGGATTTCTCTCATTCTTCAAGCCGTTTTGTCTCCAGTCTAAACTCTAGACTGATCTCGCCTAAGCTGAGAAATCGAAGGACAATCCATGGTGAGGAGTTGCGGCTAGGTCAAGAAGAAAACTAGGGTTTTCATTTCCTTTCTTCAACAAGGTAAGTGTAAACCTAACTAGAATCATGGAAAAGGCCCAGTGTATTGGGGTAGAAATCAGCCAGTAACTAGAGCTTATAATATTGCCAGTTTTCTCATTTGTTCTTCTAAGTTCGAGTTTGTGTTGATTGTCAAACTGAGAAGTACAGATAAATATCAAACATGTGTTTTTTGTTTTGAACCTCAAAGCAGAGGCGATTTGAGGTCTGGTAATTGTTTTCAAGTGGATTAAACATGAAAAAGATAGAAAAAGAAAACGAAAATAGTGAATGCAGGAAATTTTCTCAAACCTACGAAATCGCAACCCTTGCGAAAAAATTTTCGCGACTGCAAAATTTTAACGACCTCTGTGAGACTAGTAGTTCCTACTTCTGAATTGATGCAAACTGATGATTATAACTTTAGTCAGACTCAGATTCTGATTCTTAGACTACGGAAAGGACTTTGAGTCTAAGATGCTCACATGACATTGAATGAGTGATTCTCATATTTGTTAAAAATTTGAAGTTGTAACTTTCAAGTCAATATGTTGCTTGGTTGTTGATGTTTAAGTTGAGTTTTTCTTTCCCGAATCTGGTATAGTGAACTATGTTGGGCATCCGTACAAATAGGATTAAAAATGAGCATAACAATGCTAAAAATATTAAGGATTTTCTAAGGAGGAGGAATTAGGAAAAGAATCTTGTGGAAATGGATTAAATTGAAAGTAAACCTAAATAGAACTCCTAGAATACCCGACTAATAATATGATTGTGGTGTATTGGAATGAGAAATTGCTTGAGGAGGAAAGTCGAATTGATCGAGATTAAGAAGTTGGAATCAAGTGCAACAAGCTTTTTGGTTTGTTCTCCACTTCTCTCTCTCTAATTCCAAAGTGTTTGAATGATTACAAAATGATTTGAATTGTTGAAATGATTTATAAGAAAAGCATATTGATTTGTTTTAATTGATTTGATGCAATTGATTGTGAAAAGATTTGCATATGAAAAATTACATGAGTATTGAAAATGAATTGTTTGTATAAATGTACATACTATATTGTATTTTGCTATGAATGATTTAAACGCCCTTAATACAGAATGTGCTTGTTAGAATTTGAGTTAGGATAGATTGGTATACCAATAAGTCAGTGCGATGCGTGAGCGAGCGTAATGATGTGTCATTACGTCGTAGCCGTGACGGTATCCGTAGTGTTCACGAATTGATTTGTAATAACCAATCAGCAACCCAACGATATTGTACTGTGTTATAAAACAAAATGTTTTTTTTTTATACCGACCTGCAACCTAATTAGACCGTGTTGGTGATTCCATTATCCTATGCACCAAAAGCATAGGTTAAATTCGTTTAAGAGAAAAATTATAAGAATATTTGTGAAATGCATGATTTGTGTTTTGAATGATTTATTGCATATGAAAGTGCATATTTGGAATGATCAATGAACCATAAATGAATGTATATGAAATGAATATATGTATTGTATTTGCATTGATCATTCAAAAAGATTCAAAAGCATGGTTTAGAAAAATTGCATGATTTGACTTAAACTGAAATGGAAGAGAGTACTATATAGAACCAGTAAGCATGAAAATGCTGGCGTGTTACTTTATCATCGTGGAATCTGAGAATTGAGCAGTCACGAAGACTTAGACCTTGATGAATCAGAAAGTGTCATCAAAGTCACATGAAGGATAGTAGCTCCTTCACGTGCGTACATGAAATTATTCCACTCATTTTTTGTCTGAACACTATTATGAAAATTGAACTGCAGGTTATGTTTTTAAATATTTGGATGTTAAGCTATTTAATAATGCCGCATTGTATAAGGTGGGAAATGGACAAATGGGCATGAAATGCCATATCGAATGAAAAAGATTTTGTGATCAAATGATGCCCCCTTTATGTTAAAGTGGTATTTACGTATATATATTTTGATTGAGTATTTGAAATGTGTTTGGAAAAGTAATTGTATTTTGGATTATTGATGATTCGAAAAAGTCGGGACAGCGTCCTGGAGTTTTGGGTTAAGCCTCCAGTCGAATTAGATGCTGGCCTTGAGCGTCAGTTTCCCACCATATCTTTTGGAGAAGTGGTGCCATTGGAGACATCATTTTGCAGCAGAACTATGTCCCTCTCTTGGAAAACATGTCTTATTAGAGGAACATGTCCTTCCACCACCTTCTCCCTTGAAGAAGTGAAGTTGTTTGCAATCTTCTCTCTTGGAAATCTACCCTTTAGAGAGTGATTATATCCTATGATAAAGCCTTCTTTTACTTAGAATAAATCTATCCCGGATCCACCTCTTGGAAATGCGCCCCTTAGCTCCTCCCTTAAACAGGTTTATTTGCCTTCTTCTTTGGAACAGTAACTTTCCTTATAACTTTGTCATTTGGAGAAGTGAATTTACCCCTTAGGGAAAAGGCTCTATTTCTTGAGGAACATTCTCTGAACCTACACATCTGTTATCCATGATGATGAACCTACCAGTGGAGTATTTCTACATCCTTTTCTTTCGGAGAGCGAACCCACATCTCTTAGAGTTCATCTTGCTGCTTTAGAAGTCTATTTTCCTTGGAGAATCGGTTTATGCTATGTTCATATTGTATCCCCTTCACTGAATTTCTCACGATGGATTTATCTGGCTGCACCCTCATTTTCTTGCTCAAACACGGACTAAATGATATTTAGGGACCTATACCTTTCTTTGGAGAAGTTTTCCCACCTTCATGGATTCTATCAATGCTCTTAGGTCGAAGCTAGCGGTGTTTGGTCGCCCTTTAGTGGAAAGGATCCTCGTCGATTGCCACAGCCTCTTTTTGTCGAGGTACTTGGTATCCCTTTGTTGATCATGTCTTGTATGACATTTTTGAAACTAACATGCATTAGTAGTGTGGTTCCATGAATTGTGGTATTTACAACAAGTCTTTCCCCTTAGTTCATCATGCGAGATCGATGGTTTTAGAGAAGGTAATGAATTTTTCTTTCACTTAGTGAGAAATCGGGAATATTTCCTTTGTCTTGCTTCTCAATATCTTGGACCTATGTACTAACAATTGTGCCTTCTTCCCACGCGTCAAGTGCCTTTTACAAAAAGAAGATATTAATGTCCTTGCAGTGGATAGATCTGCCATTGCCTCACAGTTCACCTCTTGAAAATAGGTTCCCAGGACTTCTTCCTCAGGTAACTTTCTTCCTTGAGTAGCTTCTCATGATATCACCTTACTTGCAAGTTCATAAATCTCTAAATTCCATGCTGGAATTTTCCTTAACTCAATGTCTAACCTCTTTGGGTCATTTTCACGTACTCTATCTCTGGAAGATGTATCTTACATGTGTTTCTCATCTTCTTGAACCGAGAGATGAACAAATCATGATCTCCCATTTCTTTAAGTCCTCTGGCAAATTCTCTAATGCACACTTTAGGCTCAACCCTAAAGAAATGATATCATATTGCCTTTCATCTCATGCTAACTTGAATAGATTCTTGGTATACCAAGTGAATGTTACTCTGTCAAAGTTATGAACAGTCTATGCTTGAAATGATAGAAATTCCTCGTAGTTGTGACTCCCACATTTCCTGATGAATCTAACAACAAGCTCCATGGTGGACCATCTTCTACAAAGAACAAGGAAATCAAGGATCCATATACCTTAGGGAGGGTTCTCCCCTATTTATCATTTCTAGATAATTCATGGGAACCCTAGGGTGGCAGACCTAGGCCCCAGCCAGCAACCTCTTATTATCGCCTACGATTGCTCACAAATCTAGTCTTAGAAATTTAGTTGCCCAAAGGTTGTTGAGGAACTTGTTGAACTTATTTGTCCCTGTTTCCATTCACTCTTATAGGCAGTTGCGTGATGCCCCACGGGCTTCCAGTGAAAGAAAGCTCGTATGCTCGGAGTTGTGTAAGTAGATTGAGTGTTAGCAAAAATCTCTGGTACGTGGCTCGGCGCATGAGGTCTCGATTCCTACTCGTTCTCTAGAGTACTACCCTTTCTCATATGGGGGAGGAAGGTATCTAGCCTCTGCACATAAAACAATCAGAGATGCAACTACGTAGGTTCTCAGAATGTTGCCCCCCGAGTTCGTTAGAAAATTGTCTTTCAAGCTTAGAAGCAACTTCTAGCCTTGGTTGCCCTCTTTCTCTAAGGTTCTCTAGGATAAATTGAGATTGTTGTTTCATTTCTTCCATAAAGGCAGTCATGATCATTCATTGACTCTTTATTTCTTGCATGAGAGCCTGAAATTCATTAAAATTATTAGAGAAAAGAATAGGCATCTACGTACCTGCACTCCTTCCTTGACTTTTGCAATAGGGTTGTTGGATGGATTCATACTATTTAGAGGAATTCATCAAGTTTTCTCCACGTTTTACGAGCTAGAACTCTTTCTTTTTGTCTTTGACATGAATCTGATATGGAGCTTCTGATTGTCTTATAAATTTTTGTGGCATTCTTCAGCATTAATGGGTCCACCAGTGTAAAATATTTTGTTGGATTTTCTGGAATTCACCGAACATGCAAAAGCATGGAAAGTGGTGAATGCGAAGGCATGCAATTATAGTATTTTGAATTAAAGCGTACCCAATCCCCAACTTCTACTCGAAGCGAAAATGGATCATAGTTTCCTTAATAATACCTAAAGTCTCAGTGGAAAATTACCTTGAAAGTTAGATTGCATAGACTGAATTGAAAGCTAAGAGGAAACTTAACAGACTAGCTTGAAAAATAGTAGATTTCATTATAGAATTGGACTGAAAATCAAATCTTTGACAGCTTTGGTAATAAAATCTTAGGAAAGAAAACATATAAAACTAAGCTAAGAATCTGGACAGTAGGTTGAACAGCCAGAAAAATAAAAATACTGAAGTGCTCTTGCTCGAGTTTTGAGTCTTGGTTCATGATCTGTGAAATCTTGAGAAATACTCTTGCTCGGTTTGATTCTTAGTTAATAGTCATGAGTGGTGTTGAGTCCTCCTTTTATAGGCGTTTATTAATGCTTGTATGCCCACTCTCAATAATTTATCATATCTCTTCTAAAGTCTTGCTCCCAAGTAACTTTCTGCCTTACGTTCTTTGCCATATCTTGATTTGGAGAAAAGCATATGTTTTCTTGCTTGAGAATGAAATCTCAATATTCTTTGTTGTAGCTTTAACAAATTTAAAAATTGTATCTAGACCTTTTCCATGGATTGATTCTCAGCAGGTTTAGGCTTTAGCGGATTAGGTTGATACCGCCGTTTAGACTGACATATCTAGTCATTCTACCATTTGGTCTAAAAGTATTTTAGAGTCAACACTTTTATCCCAATCTTCTTTCTTCGATGGTGGAAATTAAAATAAGATTGTCAATCATAATAGCATAGAAATATTAAACCACCAAGTTCTTTTGACCACAGAGCCTTTGTCTCAAGTCATTTGGTGCTTGATGTGTAACTTCAATCAGGAGCTTTATCTTTTCTGGCATTGGGTCCCCCTTTCCAGATCATCAGATAAAAGAGGTCATTGAATGGAGAAAATCTTTTGATTTTTTAAAACCATCTTTGAATTTATGTATTAATAATTATTATAAAACAAAAGAAAAAAAATTGTTGTTTTGTTATTTTTTGTTTCGCTACTTAGTGCGACAAAATGGGCAAAAAGAATTGTCTTACATATAAAATTTCTTTAATAGAGAACCTATAATATGCTAGGTTATTTTATAAATCAAGAATTTATTGAGCCTAAAACAATTAATCAACAATCAAAGCCCGAATAATCATTATAAAATAATAAGCTTTATTGAAACAATAGAAGCATATCGGTTGTAGTATGTAGAAACTTTTTGGCATGAGTCAAGATTGTTAGCCTGCTATGCCACTGTCTATGAGGATGAGATGAAAAATTTAGGATTGAAGATAGTTATTTCATCTCATCAAAGCGTGTTCTCTGGCTATATCAAAAATTTGAGCTCTATTTACTTATATACATAGAAGCCTTGAGAAACGGTGAGTTTTGAGTGAATGAATAGGAGTTTTGGAATTGTTGCTTAACTAATTTTGATTCTTTTGTATTAAAGAAAAAAATCCTAGATGAATTAGTTTTAATTTAATTTATTATGAAATTAAATTATTTTTAACAATATTTATCTTCTAATAGATGGATTTTAAATAGATAAATAATTTAATGTATTATAAGGAATTAAATTGTTTTTTAATAAGATTTATAAATGTTAAATAGATAAATAATTTAATTTGTGTATAGAAATTAAATTATATTTTAACAAATTTTATAATTAAGTAGATAAATAATAATTTAATTTATTATTAGAAATTAAATTATATTTTACTCAAGATTTATCTTATAATAGATAAATGTTAAACATATAAAATAATTTAATTTATTATGAGGAATTTAAATTATTTTTTAACTTAATTTATCAGATAAATGTTAAATAGTTAAATAATTTAATTTATTATTATAATCATATTTTAACAAGATTTATCTTATAAATGTTAAATGAAATAATTTAATTTATTCTTGAGATTAAATTACATTTTACTAAATTATCGTTTGGTGGATAAATTGTTCGATACATATAATTTAATTTATTCTTAGGAATTAAAGTATATTTAACAAAATTATGGAAGTAATGGATAATTATTAAATAGATATATAATTTATTTATTATTAGGAATTAAATTATGTTTAACAAGATTTATCTTTTAATAGATAAAGTTAAATATATAAATAATTTAATTTATTTATGAGAATTGAGTTAATTTTTAACAGATTTATCAAGATAAATGTTAAATAGATATATATTTAATTTACTCTAGGAATTAGGTATACTTTAACAAAAATTATCCTTTAATGGATAAATAAAATAGATATATAATTTAATTTATTCTTACGAATTAAATTATATTTTAACAATAATTATCATTTAATGGATAATTGTTAAAAATAGATATATAATTTAATTTTATTGTTATGATTAAATTACATTTAACAAAAAATTATGGGATAATTGGTAAATAGATAAACAATTTCATTTATTATTAGAAATCAAATTATATTTTAACAAGAATTGTCCTTTAATGGATAATTGCTTAAATAGATATAATTTAATTTATTATTATGAATTAAGTATATTTTAACAAATTATTGTTTAATAGATAAATGTTAAATAGATAAACAATTTAATTTATTATTATGAATTAAATTATATTTTAACAAATTATCCTTGAATAGATAAATAATTTAATTTATTAGAAATCAAATTATATTTTAACTAGAATTATCCCTTTAATGGATAAATGTTAAATAGACATAAATTTAATTTATTAATAAAATGATATATTTAATTAAGGCGTGTTGTTTTTTTAAGGTATTTAAATTATTAAATTAAGTATGTTAGAAGAATTATATTTAGTATGTTTATAGTGCTTATCCTAAAATTAGTTTAACTATATAAATTTGCTAAATTAGAGAAATTTAGAGATCAAATTTGGTTGAATTTAAGAATAAGCAAACTATGACATAAACTTCAAAACACTCAAGTTTTTAAAATAATTAAGTGGGAGAAGGTTTAGCAAGCTTATGACGCTTATATTTGAAAATTCTTAGGATTAAATGTTTTGATCGGCAAAAGTTGGACAAATGTGAGAATCCTAATTAAGAATCCCACTTAAGTTAGTTAATCAATATTTTAGTAGGAACAACCAACCTAAAAATTGGGGCTTTTTACTTAAGAAATATTGAAACTAAGATTAGTGGTGCATACACTTAACCTAAAGAAAATAATAAATTATCTAAAATATTCCCTATTTATTTTCTCAAGAGGCCAAAGTTTAAAGGGTAAGTCAATCACCTAGTCTAAGGATAAGTGACTTTTGAGATTGATTAGATTATATATCTTATTAACTTTGAGAAACTAGACCTACCTAAAGTAGGATAACAAGTTCTCATGGAAGTTAATTTATCCTGTACTGAAGTGTGTAATTTTGAGTGTTATATTATATACAATCAGTGCAAATTGTATATATAATTATACGTGTCTTATGCTAGTAATGAACACATATTGACCAACACCAATTTGATCTTGAAGATAAATATGTTTGTCATCTTTCCGTTAGCATCAATCATTCAAAGCTATAGGGATCTCAATTTTAGTTTTTGCATGGTTGTTATTTAATGCGAGATTCTAGAAAGAATTTAGTTTTAGTTTTTTAAATTATGTAATGTGGATTATTTAGTTTCTTTTAATAAAACTTTGTTTCTATTGAAAGAAAATGAAGTTGTTACATGTGGCACATTGATGAATAATCTATATCATATTGATTGTGTTGTGATTCAAGTTGATAATGTGGAACAATCATTGAAAAGAAAAGGGCCTAGTATCAATCAAACTCAGTTATGGCACTTAAGGCTTGGTCATATAAATTTGAAAATAATAGAAAAGACTAGTGGTTGTGGGCCAATTATCCACTTTGAACCTGAAACAGCTACCATATATCAGAATTGTATTCAAAGTAAAACTAAGAGATCCTTTGTGCCAGAGAAAGAGTTGGAGTTGATGGATGTTTTGGTTGTCTGTTCGCATGTGTGTGAAGTGATTAGTGTCCATGCAAGAGGTGGTTATGATTATTTCATCACTTTTCGCAATGATCTTAAGATATGGATATGTCTTACAATGAAGAAGAAATTCGAGGCCTTAGATAAATTGAAAATTTAAGGCTAAGTCGAGGCTGTCGGGAAGAGCACATTAAATCTGTAACACCCCAAAATATACCCTAGTTGTTTTCGACATGTTTAGGGTATTTTGTAGGCATAATTTGAATGTTTCGTGATTTAAATGCGAAACATGGAAATTGAGAACCGGAAATTAATATGAGAGTAAAAGGGTAAATATGTAATTTACCACTTGAGGACCTAGTGGTCATAAAAGAGAGACTAGGGGTTAATGTGAAATGTTTGAAAATGAAATGCAAATAGAAAGAATGGAAGGGATAAATAGCAAAAATGGGAAAATAAACCAAAAATGGGTTTTATTTGACTTAGCTAAACTTATGGCTAAGGAATATTTTTGATTTAAGATGATTGGTCTCGTTTTGGGGAGGAAAGCAGCGAAGTGAAGGCGAAGAAGAGTGGGAAGAGGAAGGGAGGGCCAAGAAGGTATGGATTTCTATGATTTTTGTTATGGATTTTACATGGGAAAGCAAGGATCTTATGGTTTGTGGGTTCTGAGATTTTTATGAGCCCCGAACCTAGGGTTTGTTAGGATTGTCTTAGCAAAAGATTTCTTGAAAAGTAGGGTTGGTAAAACCCATATGGTACAGATGGTTATAGAGAATCCTCCGCACAGGTTGGATTCATGGTTTAATTGAAAGTAATTGAGTTAGGGTTTAGAACAAACCCTAACTAATCATCATGTTTGGTTTGTGTATGGGTTATGACCCATATTAGAGTTGCTTTAGGAGTAATTCATGAAAGGTTTTTGAAGAAAGATATGTATTGAAATATGATTTGAGAATAATTGAGGTTACAAGATGAATATGGAGTGGTTCTGAAGTGTATATGGATTATTGAGTTGGTTTGGGTGGAAATATATGGACAAATGGAAGAAAAACACCATTTGGGCATTTAGGATCGGTACCGATGTTAGAAACGGCCGATCTTTGGTACTTGTTGCTCTTATTTTGACCAGTGTTCGTATTTTGGCCATAACTTGGTCATTTCTGATCCGATTTGAGTGATTCAAGTTGCTAGTTAAACTATACTTCAAGGAGAACCAAACATCCTCCTATAGGTACCTTCAAATTCTGACTCTAGGTGGCCCAAAAATTCACTCAAAGTGGGGCTATGTTCAAGCCAATTTCTGGCTCAGTTTTTTAACATAGATTAGTCCCGGTTGTTTAGGACATAACTTGAGTTTTGGTGTTCCGATTTGGGTAATTTCAATTGGAGGAGAACCCTTAGCACCTTAGCTTTAAAGGAGTACGAAGAACCAATAACAAATATAGAGTTAAGACCCCTGAAAAAAAAAAAGGGTATTTCAAACTGTCCCTAATGTAATATGGGAAAAATGACTAGTTTGGCATGAAAATGCCATAACGGGATCGGATGATTCAATTGGAGCAGATTCGATTTCTAGAAATGCAGTAGATTCATAGAGGAATAAGAATACATGAATGAGGTCTGAACACATAGGTATCATACCGTACAAGTATATGAGATGCCATATGTAACAGACATGAAACCGGAAAAATATAGAAAATGCAATATGTATAGATGTGTTCATGAAGCATGAATATGATATGAAGCATGCAATTTGAAGCATGAACACGAACATGAAAGGCAATGTCATGAACACATAATGTAGCAAAAATGCCCTAGATTTTCTGTACGAATAAAATCGATTATATATATGATTATTATCACATATAATTGTAGAAGCGCCTAAGGCAGATATGGAATGACACGACCTGTATTCACGTGGGCGGAGCACGTATAGTACTTCGGTACTCTCTAGTGAGATGCGGCGGCTCTACGACCCGATGTGGCACATTAGTACTGGTACTCCTACGATTAGAACCGGTACTCACGAATAGTCTTGGCCTCTCTGGCCGTCTTGACATATTAGTATGGTGCTCTCGGTAGTACTTTGGTACTCTCTGATTAGTGCGACGGCACTCTCTGTCAGTGCTACGGCACTCCTGCTTGTGCTACAGCACCTCAGTACTGTATTGTACCTTCGGGTACTTATTGTGCCGTGTCGTACTCATCTTCCGTATTATTGGTCTAGGCAATCAAACAGTTATATGATAAAGGAGATTTGAATAAGAATAAGATAAAGAAATGTCTTGTCGTTGTCGAATGTACCTCTGGTACCTACGTATAAGTAAAGTTACCTCACAGTACCTCTGTATAAGTATATGTATTTACGTAGTACTTACGGTACTTTGTACAAAGTAAATCTCTATAGCACCTCTTGGAGTACTTTCGTATCGTGTATAAGTATAAGTTACATAATATAAGAATTAAGTCTCGTAATACGAGACCAGATACATGTCTGAGTATAAGATCCGTAAGACAAGTATATGCTCCATAATACAAGAGATAAAGTCAGAAATACAAATATATGCTCTAATACAAGTATAAGATCAGTATAGAATAAGTTACATAATACAAGTGAATCAGAAATACATGAATAAGCTCCGTATACAAGTATAAGATCCGAGAGTACAGAATAAGTTTTGTAATACAAGTATAAGATCGAAATACGTAATAAGCTCATGAAAACACAAGTATAAGATCTGTGAGTAAGGATATATCATTAGTACAAGCATAAGATAAGAAGCACCTGCAACATAAGTATGTGTTACGCGAGTACCTACAGTTCTCGTACTGATTACATTATGTAGTACTACGAATTTACTCCCAGTATGAGTATAAGTTAGTAGTACTTATGGGTACTTTTAATTAAATATAAGTTTGATATAAGCACAAGTATGTGTCTTTTAGGACATCTGAACAAGTAGTACTTACGAGTACTTCCGTATAAGAATAAGTTCCAGAAGATGGGTATGGATTAAAGTAATATCTGCATGGTACCTCTGGTGCCTCAGAACAAGTGTAAACTTAAGTAGTATAAGTATAAGCTCTATGGTATAAGTATAAGCCTATGGTATAAGTATAAGCAGCAGTACCTAAGGGTACTCTCTGTATAAGCATAAACTCTAACTCCCTACAAGGAGATGGGCAAATTAAGATAGATGAAGTATGTAGATAGAGTACTTTCGTCACAAGTATATGTATAGTTTAGTGCGTATACGAGGAATCCCGAATAAGTATGTGTCCTACGGAATGATATAAGTATGTAAGTAATGTATTTAAATCTATATAAGTATGCGTCCTACGGGAGATAAGAATAATTATATGTCCTACGGGAGATCGGAATAAAAATAAGTCTGTTATAAGTGTAAGTTCTTAGTAAGTATAAGATAAGAAGTACCAGTATAAGCTTTGTAGTACATACGGGTAATAAGCTCACATAACTCCCGATGGAATTAATAAGCATAAAGTGCATTATAAGCATAAGTAATTGTATAAGTTCATTATACGAATGCATGAAGAATCGATATTTGTTATTGTTTTTATGCTTCAAATGTGAATATGCATAAGGCGTATGTTTCCCCCTTTAAGCGTAAAAAACAGCACGGGTTTTTAATCCGTGTAAGTATAGAAGGAGGGCGTCGGCGATCTTCGCATACAATTTAGGCGACACACTAGTAGGGGTTCATCACGATTATGTCAGCTCTGATTTGTAAATGTAAAGTCTGATTTTGTATGTAAATGGGACTCAGCCTATGTGTATAGATTTTGATGGACACCACTCCGGTGGTAGTTCTTTTGTATATGTAAATGATTTTTGTTATTACAAAAATTGTTTGTATACTCACAGATACAATTTCAGCTTTGAAAAAAAAAAACAGGTAAAGAGTCCCAGTATATAGTCTCACGCCCCGAACTCGGTTGGATCGCGTCAGGTCGGTTTAGGAATTGAGGTGTGAAATGAAATCACTTTGATACGATCGAGGTGGTGATGCACGTCATTGAATTTGTTTCTTTCTCTAAAGGGCATGGGATTTTATCTTGGCAATTAGTAGGAACTCCACAACAAAATGGAGTGGCGGAAGAGAATCGAACTCGTTAGACAAGGTAAGGTCGATGATGAGTCTTTCGCGTTACGCTTTATCCTTTGGGGATATGCCACGAGACAGACACATTCGCAAGTGGAGTGCAGATACCTATGGAAATGTGGACAGGTCGGAAACATACTTTAAGTCATATCTGCATATGGGGTTGTCTCGCTTATGTGTTAAAGCAGTCATATGACAAGTTGGATGCAAAGTCAGAATTGTGTTGGTTTGTTGGATATCCAAAAGGTACAAGGACTACTATATTTCTGATCCAATACGACATGAAAATATTTGTAGAAATCTGAGCGAAGTTCATGAAGAAAAGTACATCATGAATCCCATAATGGGGATATAAATGAATGGATGGAAAGAGTGAGATTCCCTGGCATCCCGATGTGACACTAATGCGGGGTCGTTGATCGACGACTCCGCGGAAAACCATTGTATGATGGGTAACCCGATGCCACCATTGTGTCTATTCTGGAATCCATAATGATTCCAAATTGATATTTGGATCCAATTTATCCATTTTCAATTTAAAACATTCAAGGTTATATATATATACATTAAAAACAGTTCACATGTTTTTAGTACAGATTCTTAATACGCAAAATACATCGATCTAGTTTGCTCAGCCAGTTTTCAAAAGAATTACAAAAGCCTGTTTGGCTTTCTTCATCCTTGACCGCGTGAAACCTTCACCGACATACGTCACGCACGAAATGTCTTCCCATATAAGGTGAGCCATGCCTGATTAGTACCCAAATAGTGCTATTTTGAGCCCTCGTTATTGCAGGTTTTAAGCACTTTTTGTGTATTGCTTTAAATAACCCAATTGATACATTGAGGTCCCAGCTTTGCTACTGATCACATTTTATAGCTATTTTTGTAGTTTTGCAGGTCAAATACCTCATTATCTTCAATCCGATTCAAACACGGCGAACCGAGCGGGTGAAGATGCATGATCTAACGGAAGGAAAATTAGAGCAAAATCTTCCGAAGAAGGAAAAAATTCGGTGAAAAGTTTACTTACGGGGGTTGTGAATCTGCATGGGTTGCGAAATTCGCAACATCTTTATCTGCACACATTGTTGGCGCTTTTAACCCGCTTTTTGTTTGGCTTTGTACAAAATTGCCCTCGATGTAATTTTGGTTCCCTTAGACATTGTTGTAATTTCCTTGTTACTGAGCACCTATATAAGCTCAGTCAAGCTTGTAATTTCAATCAATCTTTCAATCCATCAATCAATCAATAAAATAGGGCACGAAGCTTCTCTCCCTCAAGCGGATTGGGTGATTTTCTCTCCTTTCTTCACTTTCTTGCATTTTCTCACTAGCTAAACAGCTTGATGATGACAAATCAAGGGATGCTCATTAAAACCCCTCGTCCTTGAAGTAGTGTTAGTTTTGAGAAGCTGACTACATGTTCTCATGCTTTTCATGTATGCATTTAAGAATTGTTGCGTTCTCCTTCTCTCACCTTAGGTTAAATCTCTTAGGCATGCTCTACAACGTGTGTTGGCAAGCTTTTGAGTTCCAGTGGATCCATATCTTCGATCACTGATACCCGGTTAATCTCTAATGATTCTTGAAGGGTAGGTTTAGGAGGTGTGTTCTCATGGATTTGAAGCATTTGTATGTTAAATGCCATTTTCAGGAAAACTTTTAGGGTTTGGGGTTTAAAAGCTAAATGAAGATGGGTTCGGGGAAATGACTATATGTCATCCTCCGTATGAGGAAAAGGCAGCGAGGACATGTCGGTTAACTTGAACCACAGCGGTGGCGAGACTTCAAGAATTCTCTTTTTAACTTTTATTTCAATTTGCTTCGTTTTCAACCATTCACCCACCTTGCTTTCATAAATCCTAAAAATCCAAGAGGAAACACCATTTTCAATGCCTTTGCGACTCTTATATACGAGAAAACCCGTCCCAGTGTTCGGCCCTAGGCCACTATCTTTGCGAGTAGCTTTGCTACGGCAGTAGGATTTAGGTTTATAAATATTGTTGATTCGAACAACCTGCTTTACATAGTGGAAATCGTAACTGCGGGGATGGTGCCACTAATAGTGCGAGAAAGAGTATGAACTTGTGATCCACATCCCATAGTATTTGAATCTCATTTCTTTTTTATTTTACCATTTCCCATGATTCCGCTGCGGGGAGTTTGAAAATTTTCTTGTGCAGCTGGCTCCTTGTTTTGATTTAGCTAACAACCCTTTAGGTAGCCTTGTTTGTTGGTTTCTTGTTTGTGTTGTATTAGTGGCGGCTTGTGGGACGAAGCTCTTGCGAGGTGGAAAAGCGATCTCCAATTGAACAAGGGTGTGAAATCGGTTTACACCAATCGGATGGAACCCCATCTGAAGAGCTTGATAGAGCAGCAGGGAGTTTCAAAGGGGCAATCTTTCTGAGTGTTGGGGTATACACCCACGAGGTGGCGCACCTCATCATCACCCCCTGGCGAGGATGTGGCGGTGAGGCCTTATCACCTATCTCGACTTTCATGGTATGGAAAATGAAAATCATACACACACATCGAGATTTTGAGAAGTTTACTGCTTTCAAGAGAGAGTCTGGCCGTATGGAGATCTTGAAGTTGGCTTCCATTGACCTCGAAAATAAGCCAAGTGACTTAATTCACTAAGGCGAGGACCATCAGGAACTGAGCGAGGCTGTGACGAGAATTTTGAAGAAGTTCTTTAGTGCCCTTAGACCAGCAATTTTGAGAAATGAAATCTACTGCTGGTTCATGTGATGAAAAATTTTATCAATCTTTGAGAAAGGTATGGAGACCGTAGGTGCACCGCCCCTCACCATGGTTTTTGACACATGGATGCTAGTAAACCACTTCTACGATGGAATGTCCCTGCCGTGAAACAACTCTTGGAGACCGTGTGTGGAGGGACTTCTGAAATCTGATGAAGCCATGGACTTCCTCGATTGGCTGAAACCTCGAGGATAGGATGGCCAGAACGAGGAGGTAAGAGAATGAAACACCTGATAAACGAGGGAGGCATTTATTCTTGGCGAGGATGTGGAACTAAAGGCTAAGTTGTCCTTTAACGGAAGGATGGAAGAACTTGAGCAGGAATCGCGGGAGGTAGGGCAATGGCTGGGCATCTATGCCCAGGCCCGGCCATGTTGATTGTGATCTACCGGTCGTCGGGAGAACATTTGTCTGTTCTCCTCGAGTAAGGGATACGATGGTTGAAAATGAAAATGTTGTGAGCGAAAATAAGCCACGATTGATGCCGGTATGTAACACCTACAATCTAATGATGAGCAGTGACGAGCAGCTACTCGGGCTCGACTCAGCTTCGGCTTCCGGGCTCGGCTCATGAGCTAAGCAATGAGGCAACTCTGGTAGAGCTTGATAAATCTCGGGCTCATTTCGGGCAGCTCGGGCTCGTAAAAGCCGGCCCAGGCGCTGGACCCATCCGTCCCATTTGGAGCGAGGCTTCCATATATGGTCTCCGACCAGTGGGATATGGTCAGGTGCGATCAGAGCTTAGGCACGTCGGATTGAAATGCCCGGGTCATGTGTCCTGAATATCAATATAATGGATCCTCGAAGATCCGATCGTATGGATGGCGAATCGTGAATCTCCACCAGTCGTTAAGGAGGTCGCGGCAGCGAAGGCGGCCTGACTTTCGGCGAATCCCAGCGGTCGGTACCGGGAGGGATTAATACTGGAATCCCGGTCGCACCGATGTGAAATGGTACCTGATAGTCGCGAAGGTGTCGGCGACGATATGTTCGGTGTGGATAGCATGAAAGAAGGTGCTGTGAGGGCGTCGAAGGGCGTGGATGTTGGGTATGACCAGATGCGATCGGTCGATCTGGTATACGAATCGTTACAAATATGAGGTATTGGGGCTCTGTGGAAACTAGAGTTGGTGGCCATGAGCTTAGACAAGGTCTGTAGATCTTAGGTAGCGTGAGAACAATCATGGACCAGTATGCGATCAATTCAGCGATGAACTAGGATCAATCTGAATCTGGGGGTGTGGGGCCCCTTTGGATGCGAATGCTGAGACAGCTTGAGCATCTAGGCATGGGTATGGGCAAGGCATCAAGGGTGATCGTGGGGTGAGGGTTCATAGAAACAAGGAATGAGCATCTGGGCTGCCGAGCAGACGGTGTAACGCCGTGAGTGCCTATGTCAGCTGTTGGGTATGAAAATTTGGGTCGACCGATTCGGTGGTGGGCGGATCTGGATCTCCTAGTCGGTGGTAAGGTATGGGTCTTGAAATTAATCATGCGCATCTTGGTAGTCGGAGGTGGTGTGATAACCGTGTCTGTGATATATTGCGAATAGTTTGTTGTTACTAATGGGATTTTGCTTGGCGAGATCTTGTTGATATATTATTTCTTTATTTAGATAATTGATTAAAACCAATCATGTTTTTATTCAATGATTTCGGTATCTTATTTCTTCACTCACATGTTCATAATTTTGATTTGCAAGCTATTTAGCAATGAGTGCAGCCAATCGAAGGAAACAAATGTTGAAGAGAATTGGCTTTAACAACACAGCATCAATTAGCTAAATCAACTAGGTAAAAACGAATCCCATAGAAAATTGTTTCGCCAATTGATGTATTTGTTATCAGATTGATCTAAAAGTTAAAAGTATATATGGGTGAGCTTGAGGATTGATTACAATACAAGCTTGTATAGGCTCGGGATTGGGCTTGAGCTTGAGGGTTAGCTCGAGCTCGTTTATATAGACGAGCCTAATGAGCTCAGACGAGCTTTTTTTAAATCAAGCGAGCTGAAGCCTGATTTTAAGCTCGGCTCGGGCTCGAGCATCATAAATTAACAGCCCTAGCTCGAAATGTTCAAAGCTTCGGCTCGGCTCGACTGTTACTGACCTGCTTGGAAGAACACCTGACCTACTTTGGAGCTTCAAACCTTTAGTATATATTTTGAGGGCACATCGGCCTTTGCTTGATGGGTCCACCTCTCAAACGCAGCAACCACCAACCTCATCACCTGTTGAGCAAGCTATCATGAATTTGAGCAAGGTGGTGGAGAATTTTGTAGAGGAGCAGAAAACTATTAATGCTCAGTTGAATCAAAGAATAGAAAATGTAGAAAGATCCATGAGCAAAGAGGTGATGGGCTCCGTAAAAGCCTCAATCGAAAATTGATACCACAATAGTCATCCGCCAGTGAGTCGACCAATCGGCAGAGATCACGAGAGCAGAGATTCCCTTCTAGACCTTTGATCTGTGAACTAAGCTAACTGTAATTTTTGCACGAATGGATGAAGTGGGGCCATTTCTGAGAGTGGTAGGAGATTGGCGTAGGTGCCTAAACACCGAGAAAGACCGGAAGAAAAGTGAGCAGAACATATTCATTAAGAGGTTTCGATGAAAAGCATGCCTCCTCAGTTTCCCCCGACAGCGAGAAATGAAGGCCTCTAAGCGGCATCTGGAAGTCTTTGAGCGGAGTAAAGGTGAACATCCATTTGCTTGACTTGTAGTCAAACATGTTCCGACCTATGCTAAAACAAAGGACTTGTGCCACAGTCAAGAAAAGGCAGGCATTGACAAGAAAGCCTTCCTGGCCGAACAAGTCGACATCATCCCGATCTGAAAACCTTAGTGAGAGAAATCTGAATCCGGGATCCCCTGCATCTCGGTCAACATTGGAGGGATCTGCATAGATAAAGCCTTTGCTAGTTTGAGCCAACCTAACGCCGCCCACTCGGTGT
The DNA here is from genome assembly GCA_016808115.1 of Tetrastigma voinierianum. Lineage (NCBI taxonomy): Eukaryota > Viridiplantae > Streptophyta > Magnoliopsida > Vitales > Vitaceae > Tetrastigma > Tetrastigma voinierianum. The sequence continues at coordinate 28,695 of JAEQBH010008804.1, forward strand.
CTGAGTAATTAGGTTTGGGAGAGGCGAAACTGTAACATTACCGCATCCTTGGCGGATGTTCGGTGAAATGCAAGGGGGCCAGACGAGGATGTCTTAGTGAAAGTAGACAAATTCTACTATCCTGTGGATTTCGTGGTTCTTGATACAGAGCCAGTGGCAGAGGGCATTAACCAAGTGCCCATCATGCGGGAAGCCCGTTTTGCCATAATCAAGCGTAGATGAGTCATGCGGCTCACCTTCGGTAACTTGACATTGGAGCTCAACATTTTTCACTTGAGCATCAGGATGAAGCCAACGGAGGATGAGGCGAAATCGAAGAAATGCACAGTGGCACGAGTTTAGGAAAGCATAGTCTTTCAAGCGTAGGAAGAGTTAGCAAAAACCAAAGCGATTAATGAAGAATCGGCGCATCGATCCTCCTCGCGTATTATTCGTCCCAGGCACCACCGAGGGCGAGGATGCTTAGCCTGAGGAAAGAAGGCTGAACTTCAGCTGCGACACACCTCACACAAGCAAGGAGGGCTTCTCCTCTAGACCCTCCATGAAACCTCTTGGGTGCCTGGCCAGGAGTGGTTCACAGAACTTGGAAACCCTCCCAAATTTTGATAGGATTTTTACTTTACATTATTTAAGTTTTAAATTAGAATTTTCCTTTATATCCTTAAGAATTTCAGCATTTACAAACATCTTCTCATAATTTTTTTGTTTTTGTGTTGTTGTGGGGTTCCAGTGTTGGGAAGGGCTAAATTTCTTTAGAATTTCCCGAGGTTGAAATTTTCGCAACTTTGCAAATCTCGCATTCGCATCCTTGTTCATCATCCTGCTTTGCAACTCTCAGTTTTTGCAACTCTTAGTTTCACGCTCTGTAATAAATTTTATAATTTTTTTGGAGTCATCTAATTAATGGTCACTAAAGACCATTGGTGTTTTATGACTTCTCACCACCCCTCCCCTATCAAACGCTGACCTTCTTTCATTTCATCTCACCTTCGGTTCTAAACCCACTTTCCCCGCTAAATTTGATCTTTTCCGGCCCCAAAATGGCGAGCTACGTGGGGCTCATTCCTTCAGGCGCGTGGGTGCTGGGACCTCCACTCCCCTGCTTGAGCACCTCCCACTCCGGGAGCATCGCCACCGCCGCCGGGACCCGACATAGCGGCTGCGCTCCACTGTGCGCCCTAGGGCCACCGCGCCGAGCCTCTGCTCTCGGCTAGCGGGGTTGCCCGACTCTGCAACCGACGCCTCTGTGTCGCACCACCTGCTTCCGTGTAGAGATGGTGCTCATAGCTGCGGTGTGACTCAATCCTCATATTTGCCCAGAAAGGAGATATCATACTAGAGTTAGTGGCTCCCACATCTCACTCCACATCCGAAGCCCGACCGGACCTACGCGATCGAAGGGCTGGACTTCAATCGAGGAGTCATTCGCCGAGACTGGCGCCACCCTCGTCGCCTTATCAGGCGTTGATGGAACCCAGGACTATCCCGCATCCATTATCATGCGGCCTTACTTCCATTGCAGCCCGTCCCGGAATGGCCAGGCGTAGTGGGACTTGCAGGGGAGGTTCCTGGTCTCCAGGCATTGCAGGACCGGGCTCGGACTCCATGCTCCTCGTGCGGGAATACCATCTGAAGCCGTTCATGGCGCTGCGATATTTTATCCTCGGGTAGTCATCGAGTTTTATCACACGATGATGTCTGGCCCGGCCGTACTTTGCATTTTCCATCGACGGCTGCCGAAGATCGCCGGGCCTCCAAAAGCATCATAAGCGCTCTCCATACGCGATTGGTCTCGCCAACATAGTGACCTGAAGCGGTGGCCCATCCGCGACCAGGAGATGGTCCAGCTTCTCTCCATGGGCCTTCTGTGGGGCTATATTGTCGAGCTGTACCTTCCGGCGTATGTTTTTTATAGACCACATTTTGAGGTCTAATGTTCCCACTCCAGCACATCGTTTAGAGGAGGAGCTATTTTGGAGGCTTTATATCGTATTTTAGAGGGCTTCTGGTTCAGTCCAGCAAAGCTAATTATGACGTCCTTATTCAACTTTGAGGAATGGGTCCACCGCCGGAGTTTGCGGCGAGTCGTGCCTCTCTATTTCCGACTCCTATGCTGTTCAGGCACATCGGGGTTCGTCGAGGCCTCGATTGGAGGCGATCGACTAACGGCTGTGAGGCCACCCTTACTATCGTCGGTGGCGAGCATTACCTCGTGCCTTTCATCTCCCCCTCCGGGACGACCAGGGCGAAGCGTGATAGTCCACTAGGGACCTATCTATAGCTAACACAACGAGGAGCCTTATCCAGCTCCATCAGTTCGGTCGGTCCCTCGCTTGCCTACCATAGCTCCGGGACCTCAGGCTCAGTGCCTATATCCTTAAGCCCTCGACCCCCATGCTCACTGCTCATTCGAACATAGCTGGGCCGAGCACCTCCGCACCACCTCAGCAGTACATTACCATCTCCACCAGGGACTTCCTGACTATCATGGAAGTAGTCCGCACATTCTCCACCATTGCGACTTCTGCGGCCTCGTACCACCCTCTTGAATGGATATTTCCTTACTTGAGGCTATCATGGCTCAGACTAGCGCCATCCTAGCCTAGAATCAAGCCATACTCATGCAGCTCCAAAGTCACATGACACCCTTCTGATCTCATATGTCCTGCACAGGCCTTACTGCTTCACCTCCGTGGGATGGCTCCTCCATACCGGCCCTGAATCCTTGGATGTATTGCGGTGCGGCGGCATCGGTCGCTCCTCCGGCACCTCGGGCGGGGCGGTCTTGATACCCATTGAGTACCACTCCCGCGTAACTTTTCGATCTACACCCCATTGCGGACAATTGTATACTTGGTTGGGGGGGGAGAGTTAGTGTTGGAAGTGATGTTCATACTATTGATTTCAGTTTTGTTTGTACCACCTGCTCAACAAAGCCCATTTTTGTATGTTAATAGCTTGTTGTAACCACTTCATTTTAGAAAAACATTTGAAAATTTTGTGAAGCTCACCTTTATATATATAATACGGCTTCAGATTTCTACGCTTTTGCAAATCATTTTGGCCTATTTTTTTGTGGTTACGCCTTTCCCATTAAGTTGGTTGAAACCTTGTATGCTCATCAATGCTAAAAAATTCATGCATGATTAAGTAGATGGTTAGTTGAAATCCCCGAGTATTCAACCTTTTTCATCCACCTTTAGCTAACCACACACAGGTGCCACGTCGATTTAGTCGATAAGTGAGAAGAATTTGTATGCCCATACCTTACAAACCGGCCTTAGCCTTGCTCACCACCTATAATAGGTTAAAGTTCCCCATGAATGAAGGCAATGTGTCATCGAAAAGAAAAAGAAAGATAAAGAAAGACGAAAAAAGAAAAGAGAATAGAAAGCGCGGTGCTTTGCCTTGAAACGACGCGATTAAGGGTATATAACCAACCTTTAAAGCACGGTGCTAAATAGCGGTTGGGAGCCCGCAAACTTAGTACTCGCTACATGGGTGGATGGGTGAGTTTAGCGAGTTGTGAGTCTTTGATTCTCGAAATCGTGAGTTCGGTGAAACCTATAGAGTTAGTGGTTGAAAGATCCTTTTGACTTGATGCCCTAAACCTTAGTTGGTTGGGAGTCATCAGTGGATCCCCGTTACACGGACTTTGGTGAAGTCGAGTTCTTAGCATTGCTTCCTACAATACAAAAGAGGTGTGAAATAAGAGTGGAACATTTCTATTGAGTTGGTCGTGATCAAGGGCATTGGTAGTAGCTTAGTTGGGGAAGAGTAACTTAGCGACATTGGTAAAATTGATCACCTAAAAACACTTAGATTTTGGTGATTCGACTAATTTCTAGGAATGAACCTTGCTCTAGAACTTGTTTATTGTATTGCATTTATTCTCCCGACTGGTTTGTGCAGTCGATTTTTCATGCGAAGTGGTGCTATATACACTTTTGGAGCAGGACAATCCTTTTTGCTTTATAGCCTACATGATCTTCCTTTTTTTATCATTGCTAAGGGACTAGCAATGTGTCAGTTGGGGGGAGTGATTAGTACCCAAATAGTGCTATTTTGAGCCCTCGTTATTGCAGGTTTTAAGCACTTTTTGTGTACTAATCGCTTTAAATAACCCAATTGATACATTGAGGTCCCGGCTTTGCTACTGATCACATTTTATGGCTATTTTTGTAGTTTTGCAGGTCAAATACCTCATTATCTTCAATCCGATTCAAACACGACGAACCCGAGCCGAATTCGAAGATGCATGATCGAATCCAGAGGAAAATTGGAGCACAAATGTCAAGAGAAGGAAAATTCGGTTTAAAAGCTCGCAAGGTCACAACGAGCAACATTGCTCCCGCACTCACGCTGGATCGCAACCCGCTTGTTCGGGCTTTGTAAAATCGCCTCGATGTAATTTCTCTGGTTCCTTGGGACATCGCTTGTAATTTCCTTGTTACTGGCACCCATAAGCTCATCAAGCTTGTAATTTCAATCAATCTTTCAATCCATCAATCAATCAATAAAATAGGGCACTAAGCTTCCTCTCCCTATTGGGTCAAGGTGATTTTCTCCTTTCCTTCTTCACTTTCTTGCATTTTTCACTAGCCAAACACCCCTGGGTGATGAAAATCAAGGGATGTTTCTGCTAAAACCCCTTATCCTCATGAAGGCCACCGGGTGTTAGCTTATGTCGATGTTCCTCATGCTTTTCATGTGTATGCATTTCTAAGGGTATTTATGCTCTCAGCTTCTCACCTTAGGTTAAATCTCTTAGGTATGCTCTCTAACGTGTATTTGGCAAGCTTTTTTGGTTCAATGGATACTTATCACTAGATCCACTGATACCCGCTGTCAGTTTCCATTAGTTACCGGGTGGTAGGCTTGGGGGAGGTGTGTTCTCACTGCTTGGGGAGCATTATGCTCATTAAATGCCATTTTTCAAGAGGAAACTTTCGGGGGTTTAGGCTTTAAAGCTAAATGAAGATCCGCTCAGAAATGACTATATGTTATCCTCCCAACGCGAGGAAAAAGACCTATGACATGCCGGCTAACTTAAACCCTAAGCCCAAAGGGCCTCGAGACTTCGGGGCCGGTTCTCTTTAACTTTTATTTCACTCCGTTTCTAGTTTTCAACCATTCACCCACACCAAGCTCACATAAATCCTAAAATCCAAAGAGGAAACACCATTTCTACCAATCGCAACTCTTCCTCTCACGAAGAAAACTCATCCCCGTGTTCGACCTCAGAATAATTATACTGTAGTAGCTGTTACGACAAGAGGGAGAATAGGTTTATAAATATTGTTGATTCCGAAACAACCTACTTTGCATGCGAATCAATGCCCAGTAGAATAATTCCTACTGAGGCTACTACCCTCCTAAGTCCACATGAAAGGTTCACATTCACATTCATCAACATTCCAAAAACAAGAATATGCCATTTTTAACTTGGAATTCTACCTGCCATGAAATGAGATGAGACTCACTCATGCACCATGCCCCGAGTTATTACCGACTCCCACCACACAATGCAATGCCAATTTGTGATAAATCTGTCATTTATGAATCTCATCCAATGATCACTTTCAAACAAAATTTCATTTTGTTTATAAACCAAAACTTTATGGATGGCACATCTAGAATGACCATTCAGTATACAAAACCATGTGTCTTTTGTGGACAATTAAAATTTTCAAGGTCTCACCAAAGGCTTCGCACGCCTTCCTACTCTTTTTGGACTTTCACAGTCTGAGTGTATGAACCAATCCGGGTCTTTCACCCGAATGAGCGTTCCACCCTTCGCATTACCCAACACAATTTTTCTTTCCATGTCATGCAACCGTGGACTCATTTGAACTATGTTCAACGATATCGAGCCCACTTCTCAATCACCCAATGTGGTAATTGATTTCTCAACCATGCACTCACACACCCATGAAATGCGATGTTTCCCTGTGTGGATATGCAACGTGATGCACCATCGCATGTCACGCCATGCCACATATGTAAATTTAATGTCATATGGACAACCTAAGTCATACACCATCATGTATCATGGATAATTATATCAATATGCATACAATTTCCAAATAAACATACATCAATGTCAATATATTAGAACACACATATCAACTTTTCATCATATCAACACAATCAAGCAATTATAATAATTTAGTGAAACAACCAAAATTTAAATGAAATGTGAGAACCAAATTCCATTCTCTAAAGATATGGTCATATTCTTAGACTCGTAGAGCTCTTCATAGAGTCCAAGAACATGCAACCGGATTTCGCACAAGAAAGATATATCGCATTAAAGTTAGAGGCTTGAAGATGTGTATGAGCAGTAGGGGCCCACGCAATAGCACCAAATCCCGCGCTATAGCGTGCCCAAGAGCTGCAAAACCTCCATAGCCTAGCCACGCAATTGCACCAAGACTGCACACAATAACGCCAAGATTACATAATACGCTCAGAACATCAGCTGGCGCTATCAGACACCCAATTTAATTTCCAAACAACTCCTTAAACAAGCCATAAAACCGTCCCAAGTAAAACCACAAAACCATCCGAATTAAAGCCAAAAAACATGCCATAAACATGGAACAAAAACCGTCCCAAACTCAGCCCAAAACCAACTTCAAAACAATCCTGAATCATCCCAAAGGTAGAATAAACCAAAGCAGTATAACTCACCGATGTAGTAAACGTAGAAGCCTCAAAACACTTCCTAAACCCGTCTTTTGATTTCCCAAATCTTCCTTTGATCTTTCTGAAATCCCTCTTTTAGGTACCCATACCTCATCGAGGAGATGAACTTAACTCGTCGACGAAGCTCGACCGATGTAACCCGAGAACTGCCAAAGGAAAACTTAGATTTCCTTTTTCTCTCCATGTCTCTCTCTCCACGCCCAAACCAGCAGAATTTGGGAGATATTTTGTGCAAAATATCTGATTTTTTTTTCCCTTTTTATACTTCTAACACATGGCTCACGTCGCGCTATGTGTCCCCTCTTGTTTCGATCCGTTTTTGTTCTAAAACAATTTATTTCGCCCTGGTTTAAGTTCAATTTATTTTATATGAACTTTCTTTAAATTATTTCCCAACTTTCAATATTTTCTCAAAAATCTTGTTTTCAAAAATACCAGCACCTGCTACTGAAAAACGTGAAAATCTCGACCGCCTCGAATCCGACGAAATTCATCTAGGACTAGTTTTCGTGAGACGAATCCAATGGTGAGGTATGTTTCATCATCTGAGGTTCAGCAACTTCAGTTTATGCACTGCACTATTGGTGCAATTTACCATTTTGCCATTTTTCAGAAAAATTCAAATTTATTCGGGTTTTACATTCTTCCCCCTTAAAAGAATTATGTCCCAAAATTCACATACACACATCACATACAATCACATGCATATGCAATAGTCATTTAATATCAATGACTAAAAACATACATTCCTCCTCGAATAAGAAATGATAATTGGCACGCATAGTGTCTTCTGCTCCACGCGCTCCCTCCACTCCTGCTTCCACAACACCTTTACTAGCCTCACAGTCTTGCCTCACAAAACTTGATCCCGGTTGTCCATGATACGTATCGGTCCCTCCTCGAAGGTTCCATCCACATCAATAACAAGCTCGCCCCAATCTACTACATGAGTCAAATTTGGAGTGTACTTCTGGAGCATGGAGACATGGAATATCGCATGAACACTAGCTAAATTTAAGGGCAAGGTCAACCCTAGCTAACCTGTAGTTCACCCCTCTAGTATCCCCGATGGTCCGATATAATTTTGAGAAAACTTCTTCCTCCCTCATTTAACCCGACCACTTCTTTCTTATGCATTACCTTCCAAGAAACATGATCACCCACCCAACTTCTGTAGGTCATCGCCATCCGTCACAGAGTTTTCTCGCCGCTCCGAGTCGTGAGAAGACACTTCCATATCAATTCCACCTTCTTAGAGGGGTCTTTAACCAAATTTAATTCGCAAGGGGCCTTCTCCCACCTCGTTTAACAACCAGATCGACATGGCCTCCCATATACGCCTCGTGTTGTGTCATCTCAGATGCTTGATAACTATCATATAGCGAATCTAATTAAGGTAATGCTCTTCCCATCTACCCTCGAGATCAAGGATGCATGCCTCGTAAAGATGTCCCCAATGTTCGATGGTTCTCTTTGACTGACCGTCTATCTGGGGATGAAAATATTGCTCATCATCAACCGTGTCCCCATGGCTCATTGGAAACTCTCCAAAAATGAGCCGTAAACCTGGGATCTCGATCCGATACAATGGATACTGGTACCCCATTGATGAGGTATAATCACTCTAGTTTTAATCTCACTTAATCTTTAGATACTTGTTTTGGTGTCAATGTTATAAGAGTTACAAGCTTCTTTTCCTTCATGAAACTGAAACAATTCTTGAAACCACCATGGTTGGCTCTCCTATCAAATTACCAAGGCCTGCCCAATAATATGTGAGAAGCATACATAGGGATAACACAAAGAACCTCATTATGATAATTCCCAATTGAAAATGGCACAATCACTTGCTTTTTCACCCTCACTTCCCTACTATCATTCAACCGCTACAACTTATATGGTTTAGGGTGTTTAAGTGTTTGTAATTGTAGCTTCTCAACTAAAAACCACTAACATAAGATAACTCCCATCATCAATAATCAAACTACAAACCTTATTATATTAACATGGTAGCGAGTATGGAAAATATTTTCACGTTGTCGCTTCAATGTCATCCTCCTTCACTTGGGCACTCAAAACACGCCTTGTCACCAACACCTCTACTTCCACAGGAAACCCAAATCAACGTCACTTGTATCAAGTGGTGGCATTGGCTCCTCCTCCTCATCTTCACTATCAATATGATTTCCTCCACATCACCATGGTTCTCTGTTGGCAAATAAGTGCACTCATGCCATGACATTTAAACATTTAATATCTCGATTATGTTGTCAGCTCAAGTCTACCTTTTGTTAACTACAAGTAGACCTCTTCTTCTTTGTTTTTTCAACCTTGGGTTTGAAAGTGCTCACATCATCCTTTCTCCAATTTGACTTCCATGAAGATGAATTTTACCCAAAGTTGGTATTTGATCGATTGCCCTACCTTGGCAATTGACATGCCACCTTGATCGCCATGTGCAACAAGTCCTCCATCCCCACATAATGCTGCAACTCTACAATGTTGGCGATGTCATAATTTAAGCCATTAAGAAATCTCGCCATGGTGGCTTCACAATCCTCCTCAACATTGGCTTCGATCATGGCATTCTCCATCTCCTCAGAGTATTCATCTACACTCTTGAGATCCTTTGAATAAGACCCTTACAATTTATTATACAAATCACGATAATAATGGTTAAAGATAACCTTTCCTCATCACAACCTTCATTTCATCTCCATGTCATGATAGTATGCTTCGTTATGCCTTCGAGTCATCACAAAATGTCCCACCAAATAATGGCCTAATCAAGTGAACTCAACTTAACGTTAGTTTGACTTTCTTTCCTTCTAATAATGATGACAATCAAACACCATCTCTACCTTTTTTTTCCCATTCCAAATAAGCCTTTAGATCATTCCTCCCTTGGAAAGATGGAATCTTCCTGATGTTTCCAAGATGTAGATCAACTTCTTTCCAGCTCTTATCGGATCCCATTGTATTCTCGACCTTGCTCTTATCCTTTCAGGGTGCAAATCTATTCACTTCTCAACTCGAATCTCCTTCATCTCCAAGTTCATCCTCAAGCTCTTCTATGATGCAAGGTTATCTAACACACCTTTCTTGTCTTGAGTTTGAGGAAGTACTTGTCTCAACACCTCTTCACTTTGTTCAACCGGTCTGCATGTCGTATTCATCGTAACATCCAATCTTACAAAGTGTTGCTCAGTATGGCCTACGCATGAAGGATCGGGTTTGGCCCCACCTCCCTATTTGCAAATATCAATATCAAGACAGCTATCAAATTCAAGGAAAGAATTAGAAAAAAAAAAAAAAAAACCTCACAACAATTCTCACGTGTTTCACTCACAAATTTTTTTTTTCACTCAATATTTGACTTTTTTGATAATGAAAATCACTCTTGCCTTTTTCCACTCTTGAACTTCACTTTTTTTTTTTTTTTTTGTTCTTATTTAACTAACTAAGCTGGATAAAAGATCAACCCAAATAGGAATCCAAACAATGCCCAAAATATTACAAAGGAACAAAAAAACGAAAATGAAGAATATACTATCTTCTTTCTTTTCGATGATTATTATTATTATTTTATGATTTCTTTTTTTTATGTTTTTTTGGCATTCAATTAAATTTAAAAACAAGAATAAAGATAAATACCAAATCGATGTTTGAAAGTTGAAGCTCTGATACCAAAATGATGCGAACCCCGCTTTACTACAGCCGAGATTCACCAATTGTTATGCATTACCCAAGGATCTTTCAAACACGATCAACATGGCCTCGTCCCCTCGAATATATTGAATCAAAAGTCGTAGGCAAAGATGTTGCGTCTCTGTCACCTTGGTTATATGGAACCAAAAGTCATAAGAACAAAAAAGTAACCATGTCCCCTTGATCATAAAAGAACCAAGAGTCGGTGCCTGGAATAATTCATGTATTAACCTTGATAGGCCCGAAAGTTCTCACAAAATCATAGCGAAGCAAACCTCACAAAGGAATTTTTATTCATCAATGTCTTTCAAAGACTACAATAAGGGGGTATATATAGGCCTCAAACTTTCTAAATCAAATAAAGTAGCTCCTACTTTGACTTGGAAAATAAGAGCTTCTAATTTATATAAAGCAACTCCTAATAGAAAATCTTTTGAAAGTAAAGCAACATGAAGATAATTTGTTCTATTCTATCGGACACCTAACCTTGGTATATTTTGACCATAATAAACTAATTGACAACTAATGACTTGCACAAGAATTGGCAAGTTTGACCTTCATACAACTTGCAATACTAAAACTCTCGCAATAGGTATTCGACTCAGGCATGAATTATGGAAACAATAATGAGCACAAATTTCATGATTTTCTCTCCTTTGATTGCCAAATCAAGTCGATTATTTCCATCAATAGCCATGATAAATATTTATGGACTCCCCGAACAAGGATACCGCGTAGTCGCACTCCGACCCGACCGAGGCCGAACCCGAACCCCGGACACTCATTCACTCTTTTTTTTAATCATTTCGAATAATCCAAATACAATTACTTTCTAAACACATTTCAAATACTCAATGAATATATATGTAATGAATACCACTTTAATATAAAGGGGGCTCCATCATTTGATCACAAAACTTTTTCATTTGATATGCATTTCATGCCCATTTGGTCCATTTCCTCACATTTATACAATGCGACATTATTAATCGTTTTCACTATCCCAAATATTTACAAACATAATCGAAGTTCACTTTTCATAATAGGTTTGTACAAATGAGTCAATAATTTACATATGCATGTGACAGCTTTACTCTATCCTCCGTGTCACTTTGATCGATGACTTTGATTCATTAAGTGCTTACATCTGCACTGCTCTCTCGATACCGCGCGATGATATATATTAACTCACTAAGCATTTTCATGCTTAGTGGTTCTATATAGTTCCTTCCATTTGCGCTTTAATACAAATCATGCAATTTTTTTCTAAATAATGCTTTTTAACTCTTTTGAATAATCGGCAATATAATACATATATTCATTTCATATACACCATTTATAAAGTTATCGATCATTCCAAATACGTGACTTTCATATGCTATGCAAATCATTCAAAACACAAATCATGCATTTCACAATTTTCTTAATATTTTCAATTTGCCCTTAAACGAATTAACCTATGCTTTCAAGGCACAAGATAACTTAATCAATTCCATTCATCCCACTAGGCTACAAATCGATATAAAACATTTTTGTTTCAATACAATACGATCTCGCTGGGCTACTGACTAGTTATTAAAAATAAATTCGTGAACACTACCGACACTGGCCTCCGGGCTACTTCTGACTGGAGTGACACATCACACGCTCACCAGAGTCGCTTAATTTAACCCTTTATCGGGTATACCAATCTATCCTCAACTTGAATTTCACTAACATTCTATTAAGGGATGCCTCCAAATCATTCATAGAAAAATACAAAGATAGTATGTACATTTATACAAACAATTCATTTTCAAGATTTCTATGGAATTTTTTTCATATGCAAATCATTTCACACCAATTGCCTCAAATCAATATGCGCTTTTTCTTATAAATCATTTCAGCAATTCAAATCACTTTTTAATCATTCAAACACTTTGGAATTAGAGAGAGAAGTGGAGAACAAACCATAAAGATTGTTGTCCTTCGATTCATGTCCTCAAAATCTCGACCTCAACTTGGGCTTTTCTCCTCGTTAGCCCCTAATCCATCACAAATGACAACCATATATTAGTTAGGTATTCTAAGGTTTCTATATAGGTCTTATTTCTACCCGACTCCCTTCCGGTACATTGTTCCTTTAATTTTTCCCCATTTCCTCATCCTTAGACATTCTTATCATTCTTTTTAAGCATCAATATGCCTCTTTTTGACGAATTTTCTGGGTGGGGTCCAAATTTGGATACACTTATTTGAGAGAGATTGGTTCTCCTAGAAGTCTAGTTTACCTAGAAATTTGAATCACTTAATTCGGATAAGTGATGGCCAAGTTATGGCCTAAATACTAAACTCAAGCCAAAACACCAAACTCGTATCGTAACCGGGAATGTGACCGACCAAAACAAAGGCTCACTTTGATGAATTTTCCGGGTTCACGGAGGTCCAAATTCGATATACTTATTTCATGGAGATTTGTTCTCCTAGGAAGTTCAGTTTACCCGTAAATTTGAATCACCTAATTCGCATGAGTAATGGACAAGTTACGGTCTAAATACCGACATCGCCTAAACACCAAAATGCATTAACTGAACTGTAATTGACCAAAAATAAAGCTTCACTTTTGACGAATTTTTTGGGTCCAATAGTCCAAATTTCAATACACTTATTTCAGTGAGATTTGTTCTCCTAAGTCTACTATCTTAAATTTGAATTAATTTTGATGAGTGATTAAAGGCTCAAAAGTGCAATTCTCAACCCTATATTAGATAGTTTTGAGTGCTTCTGCACTACACTATGTCATTAATGCCAATTGAAGTGTTCAAGTCTTCTTAGTACCACTTATGCCATTTAGAGGGTATTTTTGGTTGTTTCAGTGTTCGCGCACTCGAGTTCACTTCGAAATAAATGATGAATCATGAAGATTGATTCCAATGTTCAATCATCAACCAGCCCAAGAATCAATGAGAAACCAAGGCAAAGTGAAGAAAATTGATGCAAGAGAAGACGTATGAAGATCAACCGAAAGGTGAATTTCGCTAGAGCTGCTAATTTTCAAGTAGGATCGCAAAATTCTCGTTAACCTTAGCGAAAAATTTCGCGAACCTTTGCTTTAAATCTCCAAATTTCGCTGCACTTCACCCCGCCGCTAGGGCACCATTTTTAGCGAAAATACCGATTTCAAGACATATCACTGCGAGCAGCGTGAATTTCGCTAGTTAGCGAAATTACCCGGCTTTTAGCGAAATTGCTGCTATAAACGTGATTTTGGCTAAATACGAAATTCTTCACCTTAGCGAAATTTAATGCCTCGTCATGTTTTGTAATTAATGCTGAACCGACTCTCAAATTTGGTGTGTATACTTTGCTCTTTAACTTAGCCAAATTTGTAGGTTTTTTGGTATTTTCATGCCTTGAGTGTGGCTTCATATAAGCCCCTCTCTTTTGTAATAGATAAGAATTTTTTGGGGGAGAACAATTGGAAGGAGAGAAGAATTTGTAAGTTTTTGTAAATAAAGTCTCGTATTTTTAATTAGGGTTTTGCTTTTCTCCCTCTCTCTCTCCTCTTTCTCTTACTGTCAAGCAACACCCCTCTCGAGGATGACAACTCAAGAGATGCTGCTAAGCCTCCTTTTCAAGAGAAGGGAAGCTAGCTTCGTGGTGGGCATATGCATGTCAGCCCTCTTGTATTGTGCCATAGGTACTCGTGTTTATGACCCCCATCTTCTCAAATTAGGGTCAATAGCATTGAAATGTTATTAATTTGGCCAATACTCTCCATGCTTAGACAGCAGCAGGATACTTTAATGCTGAGATGCACCGTGGTTCTTTAGATGTGTCTTTACGAGCCTCTCGAAATGATATTTAAATGCTGTGGTTTCAAACAAAGAAGTGGCCATAGATGCATGTTACTTGTGTTGACTTAATAGGATTTGATTTCAAGTGGTGAGGTTTGCTAGTTAAACATAGATCCTGCTATGCCTGACTATGCTCACACAGCCGCACTCGCACCCAAGGATAAACCCGAGGACACTTGCTTGCCCTAACTTACCAAGTTAGTGACCTAAATCTTCAAAGTTAACTTTTCACACTTTTATTTCTCGCTTACAATTTCGCTTTCAACCTACTTCCACTGCTTTTGAAGCAAATCCAAAGAGTCCAAATAGAAAGCCTTACCTTCACTTACACTTCTCGCAAACTACTTTAGATGAAAACCCATCCCCATGTTCGAATCTTTGCACCACTATACCGTTAGCAGCTTCTTGACTACTTCGCAGTGAAGAGAGGAACTTAGGTGTATATAAATTTTGTTGATTTTAGCTCAGCTTCATCAAGGGTACCTAATCAATGAGCGATAGCTAAACAAAACACGGGTTTTAGAAAATTTTGATAGCATCTCCCCTAAAAACCCAACATTTCATTTATACAAAAATTCCTCATTTAAGGACCACAACCAATCAAACAACAAAAAACAACTTAGACCAACCAATAAAAAAAATTTTATTCAAATTTGGGGTTTTCCCCAATCCAAACACAAGAAAATAGGTTAGGGTTTTGGGTTTACTTACCTCAAATCTCTTCAATCTTCGTTATTCTTCTTTCTTTCGATCACCTAAATCCTTGATCCTATGGATGAAAATCACCAAGTTCTTCACTTCTTCCTCAACCATAGTGTGCCCTAGCTCTTCCCATTGCCTAAAAATGTGGGTTATGAGACCAAAGACCAAAAAATTGGTCTTTGTCAATTACATGACTAAGGCCATGTTTACACACTAATTCATCATTTCTCTTTTTTTTTTTTCATTTTAAAGCTTCATTTCCTCTTCTCCTATTTATACTTTGGCACTTACATTAATCATTTATGACCCTTAGGTCCTCATTTGACATTTTTACCAAATTTATTTGGCTCTTATAAAATTTTCGGGTTTTTATCATTTTTTTGTTTTTAGCCATTTAACTCCAGAAAAATATAATTTAATTTATTTTACACCCTTAACATGTTATAAAACTATTAGGGTATTTTCAGGGCGTTACAACTCTCTCCTCTTTAAAAGAATTTTGTCTTCGAAATTACCTTCATTGAACAATTGAGGGTATTGTTGTTGCATAACTTCTTCGCTTTCCCACGTGGCTTCCTCGGTCTTGTGGTTTCTCCATAGCACTTTTACCAATGGGATTTGCTTTTTCCGCAACTCTTTCACTTCTCGAGCCAAGATCTCTTATGGCTCTTCTTCATACGTCAAATTAGGTCTAAGCTCAATCGTCTCCGAAGAGACTACATGCGATGGGTCTAACCTGTACCTCCTCAACATTGACACATGGAAAACATTATGAATCTTTTCTAACTCTGGAGGTAAAGCTAATATGTATGCCACTAGACCCACTTTCTCTATCACCTCATATGACCCAATGAACCTAGGGCTCAACTTGTCCTTTTTCCCAAATCTCATTACCTTCTTCCAAGGCGATACTTTCAAAAACACTTTTTCGCTGATCTCATATCAATATCCTTTTCTTCCTCATGCTGTTTAGGATTTTGTCTATCCTCATTACTTTCTCTAATCTTTCTCTAATCATTTTCACTTTTCCTCGGGGTTTCTGAATCAAATCGGGGTCAATTATCTTCTTTCTCGCTTAACTCGATCTAACACAATGAATGCATTTTCTTCCATAGATGTTTCATGCGCCTATCTCCAATACTCAACCTGGAAGCTATCTGTAAAAAAATTCAACTGTGTGTCGCCCATCCCAACTATCCTCATAGTCAATCACACAACTTCTTAGTATATCTTCCAACACTTGGATCACTATTTCCGATTGTCCATCCGTCTGCGGGTGGAACGCTGTGTTGAAATTCAGTCAAGAGCCCAAAGCCTCTTGCAACTTCCCTAAAATCTCGAGGTAAACCTCGGATCTCTATATGAAATGATCGATATTGGAATCCTATGTAACCGAACTATTTCCCTTATGTAAAGCTCGCTAACTGTTATGAATAGTCGGGCTTCACTGGGTAGAAGTGAACTGAATTTAGTCAATCGATTCACCATGACCCAACCGGTTCATGCTTTCTTCCCCATTGGTAACCCAACCACAAAATCCATCAGGATTCGATCCTATCACTGTATTTTAATAAAGCTGGGCTACCAATCCCAAAGGAACTTGATGTTCTGCCTTCAGTTTCTGACACACCATACAATTGGTCAGAAATTCTGAAACATCTCTTTTCATTCCGGACCACCAATATGAAGTCTTTAAATCCTTATACATCTTTACCAGGATGCATAACAAAAGATCCACTGTGTGCATCTTCAAGAATGGATTTCTTCAATTCATCATCACATGCATATCAAACCCGATCTCTATAGTACAAGAATCCACTCAACTTTCACTGTAAACTCGCTCTTCCCCACTCCCATTCCGATTTACAATCAGAAGAATTTTCTCTCATCATTCTCAGACCTTAAGACTCGATTTAATTTGCTATCAATTCAAACTAATTATCGCAATCGCCGCTTCGAGCCAATGACAATGAGCATTCAACGCCAAGCCGCCTACTCGACTTTTTACCAGAAAGCATTCAAGTAATACATTGGCCTTCCTAGGGATGATAATCGCATCGCGCCATAATCCTTGATCAATTCCATCCATCTACGTTGTCTCAAGTTAAGCTCTCTTTGCGAGGGCAAATACTTAAGACTTTTGTGATCGATGTAGATGAAACGCTTTTCTCCATAAAGATAGTATCTCCATATTTTCAATATGAACACAATTGTGACCAACTCCAAATCATGCATAGGGTAGTTCTTTTCATGCAGCTTCAACTCGCCTCAAGCATAAGCTACCATTTTACCCTTCGCATAAGGACACATCCAAGTCCATTTAATGAAGCATCAACAAAATCACATATTTCCTTACCGTAGGTCGATCGAGTAAGAACTCGGTGCCTAGGTTAAGAATGCTCAAACCTCTTTAAAAACTAGCTTAACACTTTTCACCCACTCAAATCTCACATTCTTGAGCAATCTTGTCATCTGTCTAAGCCTCCACCCGAAAAACCTCAAACCAACCTTCTATAGTGCAATCCTGCCAATCCCAGAAACCACGCACCGCGATTACTTCTCAATGGTTTCCATTCAATAATCACCTCTATCTTCTTTGGATCCACTCAAATTCCTTTTTCTGATACAACGCGGTTCAAGAAAGGACACTTTCACCAAAAATCTCACATTTCCGTCGCTTTGCATAAGTAAATCGTTTCCTTTCACAAGGTTTCTAGCACTACCAGAAGGTGTGTATCATGATCTTCCCAATCCTTTAAATACACAAGATTTCATCTATAAACACCACTCTACAACCGATCTACATACGCCTGAAACACGATTCATTAAGTCCATGAAAGTCGCCGGTGCATTTGTCAACCCAAATCCAAGATACAAGGAACTCATAATGTCCATAACACGCTCTAAACGCCATGCCTTATGCACATCCAAATCCCCAATCCTTTAATTGATGATATCTAGATCGCAGTTATCTCTTCAAAAGACAATTGCACTTTCAATTGGTCAAACAAGTCATCAATCCTGGGTAACGGATATTTGTTCTTCATTGTCATCTTATTCAACTGCCTATAGTCAACACACAACCTAAGTGTACCATCTTTTCTTCTAACAAAGAAAGACCGAGCTCCCCATGGTGATACACTCTGCATCGAATAAATCCCTTCTCTAACAACTCTTACAACGGAAGCTTCAATTATTTTAACTCTACTAAAGCCATTCTATACGGTGTAATGGATGTCAGAGTGGCACCCAAAACAACGTCAATTACAAACTCAATCTTTGTGTGTGGAGGCAATCCCAGCAATTCCTCCAGAAACACATCCGAATAATCACAACCTATAGGGATGTCTAATAAACTAGGCTCTGCCTTTTTTGTATCTATCACATACGCCAAGTAGGCTTCACACCCCTTTCGAACCATCGTCTAGCAAAGAGCTCAAGAAATATCACATTGCAGAGGTGGTCTCTAATCTCTCGCGATAAAAGTCACTTTCCGCTACTTGATGCCCTTAAGGTCACTTCTCTGGCCTCTGCCAATCAATCACCACTTCGCCAATCCATCCTCAATATCACATCGAACTTCTTTAATGATAACCTCAATTAAGTCTCCTAAACTCATACTCCTATATTTTCGACGGGACACCAGAACCTCCCCATTCACAATGACATTATGCCCAAGTGGATTTGTCACCAAAATGTCATGCTCCTTTGGTTTTACTGGGTAAACTACCCAAACCGAATGGTAGTACAAATATAAGAGTGGTTGAACCTAGATCTATCAATGCACGTATTAATAGTCTCAAAGATATAGAAATTACCAACCATCACATCCTATGAATCTTTCTCTTCCACCGCCTTCATTACATGCCCTCGCCGAGCACGAGCATCCTCAAGGCCTTACCCATGGGCCTGCGGTCGCTGTCTCTCGCATACCGGCGGATGCAACACTCTTGTCAGTTCTTGTTTCTCTTCGCATCGCTGGAAAACTGGCCCCCGCTCCGGGGCGCGCGAGCTAACAAGTAGGACAATCTTTCACTTCAGGTTTGGCTGGATCCACATACCAAACAAGCACCTGTCAATCTCCAACACTCTCCTTTAGGTTTCCTAGCACAATGTGTGCAATAAGGAGGAGCTAGTCCTCTTGAAGAACATCCTAGTGCACTAGCAACTAATGGTGCTAGTAGAATAGTCTTACTACCTAAGAGCTCGAGCTAATTTCAGCTATAGGCCGATTAGAACCTTGTGGTCCTCTTAAATTTCTTTCTCTGTGCCGATATGAACTGACCGTTTGGGTTTTGTTTACCCCCACGCCTAAAATACTCCTACGCTATATCATGCTATAGTGTAGAATAAATTAAATTATATTTTTTCCTAAGATTTAAATGGCTAAAATGAAAATGATATAAAAATCCCAAATTTCCATAGAACAACAATTTGATAAAATATCAAATAGACCTAAGGGTCATAAATGAGGAGTGTAAATGTTAAAATGAAAATGAAATAAAATAAAATGAAGTGAAAATGAAAGTAAAATGAAGAGTTAAAATGAGAAAAATGGGAAATAGGAAATTTGTGCAAGCCAAACAAAGCCTTATGGAAACTTAAGGTATAAGACCAAATTTGGTCTTAAAATGGGCATTTCATACATTTAGAGAGAAAGAGAGAGAGAGAGAGAGAGAGAAAGAAAGAGAGCTAGGGCTTGGTTGAGAGAAGAAGAGAAGGAGTTTGTGATTTCTTCTCCATGTAATCAAGGGACAATTGATCAAGAAGGAGGAAAAAGAAAGGAAAGAGAATCAAGGTTTAAGGTAAGAAAAACCAAACCCTAACCCCCTTTCTACTTGTGTGTTTGCTTAGCTAAACCCCAAATGTGGTATAAAAGTGTTTTTTGAAATGTTGTAGTTTGTTTTGGCTCTGCCGTTTTAGTTTAGCGAGAGATTTCTCAAAAGAAATACAAAAATGGTCAATTCCGCATAGTCCGACACCCCACGCCTGCAGCGTGTGAGAGTGCACGCCGACGGCGTCTCCTTGCCTAGCGAACTCGATGGCCGACCACCGTTGATCCGCCTAAAGCGTATACGCCCGCCTAGGCGAACCTCTCCACCTAGGCGTAGCGAAGCCTCGCCTAAGGGTACCTGCAAATCATGTTTTGGTTCCTCTCTTCTGTTAATTCTAACAATCACCCATTGTATTAAAGAGGACCCTAATAAGTGAATGAAAGGGTTCGTACAAGTATAAAAGTTATATGAAAATGTTCCGCACTGTCGCCTCTAATCGGTTGTCAAATGGGCAAACATCGCTTTCTTGCCCTTTTAGCTGGCTAGAATGATAAGAATGTCTAAGGATGAGGAAATGGGAAAAACAAAAGGAACAATGTACCGAAAGGGAGTCGAGTAAAGGTAAACCTAAATAGAACTCTTAGAATACTCGACTAATAATATGATTATTAATTGTATTGAAATAGGGGCTGACGAGGAGGAAGGCCCGAATTGATCGAGATTCCGAGGATTGGAATCAAAGTGCAACAAGCTTTTTAGTCTGTTCTTCACTCTCTCTTTTGTTTCCATTTTAGAGTTTGTTCTCCACTTCTCTCTCTCTATTTCTAAAATGTTTGTAGAATTATGAAATAAGTGGATTTATTGAAATGAATTGCGATAAATTGCATATTGATTTGTTTTAAATTGGATTTGATATAGTCGATTGTCATATGAATTGCACATGAAAATTGCATAAGTATCCGCAATTGGATATAAACGTATACTACATTGTATTTACATGAATGATTTGAATGCCTTAATAGAATGTTAACCGTTAAAATTCGAAAGTTGGAAAGTGATGTGATTTAGTATGCAGCAGGTCAATGATAAAGGATCGACATACGATGCATCATCCGATCCGTATTCCGCCAGACACACAGGTAGTGGTTCACGACCCGATTTTTAATAACCAATCGCAGCCCCGCTGGGGACCGTACTATGTTATAAAACTTTTTTATACCGACCTCGCGTACCCCGGGGCCGTGGGACCGGTTGGTATTCGTTATCCTCGCACCGAAGCAGGTTAAATTTGCTTAAGGGCAAAATGATAAGAAAATTTTGGAAATGCATGAATTGTGTTAATGATTTATCAGATATGAAAGCGCAGATATTTGAATGATCAATAAACTGTAAATTAATGTATATGAAATGAATATATGTATTGTATTGCATTGATCATTCACAAGGGTTAAAAAGCATTATTTAGAAAAAAAAATTGCATGATTTGTATTAAACTGAAATGGAAGAGTGAACTATAGAACCACTAAGCTTGAAAATGCTTAGCGCGTTGTTTTTACCATCGCGTAGGTACCGAGAGAATAGGTACGAAGATAAGAGCCGCTGAGATTCAAAGTCATCATCAAAGCCACACAGAGAAAAAGTAAAGCTCCTTCACATGCATACATGAATTTGATTTGGCTTTTTTTTTTTTTTTTTTTTTTTTGTATTGAAACTAGAATTCGAAAAAGTGAACTCTGATTTTGTTTCGTAAATTTTGGTATTTAAACCGCTTATACGTCATAATGTATAGCAGACAATGGCCCAAATGGCATGTACTCACATATTTAATGAAAATGTGTATTAAAAACAAAACGATGGACCCTATTTAACATGGAATGTATATTTTTTGTTTTATCAAAGTTACGGTTAAATTGTTATAAAAAGGTCGTATATGTATTTCAGACAGTATTAGTATTTGAATATATCGTAAAAGTAAATGTACCTGGTATTTAAAAAGGGTGTCACATATTATTTTTGAATGTAGTTATACGCTGGCCTTGCAAAAGAGTTATATAGTTTTAACATTGTGTATTTGGAAATGTATTTGAAAATAGGAACAAGAGTGAGAACCGTGTCCCGGATCCAGTTCGGCCTCCGGGTGGGTCGGGTATGAGGGCGCGAGTTGCCACATACTTGTCTTCTTTATTTTCTTTCATACTCTTCTTTCTTTACTCTTTCAACATTTAGAGCACATGTCACAATTTTAGAAAAGTGATCATGGAAAAATCTCGTGACATGGGCCCAAATATGGTCATTGAGGCCATTTATAAATTTACGGCATTTCTCTTCCTTAGTCACTAGCATCTCGGGAGCATACTTGCTCAACCGAGTGAATTCCTTAGTCACTAGTCACGGAAACCTACCACCGGTAAGCCTCATCCTGTAGTAATGAGGTCACACACTCTAAATTCTCCTCCGGTGTGCAATGCATTTGTCGCAGCATTCTCTCAGTTCTTTTGAGCCAATTTTCCGCCATGGAAGGCTCATCATCTTTCTTCCCAAGGAAATCTATGGGTCAGTATTTTGGCATTCTCTCTATAGATGATCAATATAACAATCGTAGTCAAGCTGTATCGCTATTTGGCAATGCTTGAGCTATTTGCCGGAGGATATCGATAGTACCTCCTACCGCTGGATCTGCTCATGTATCGGCGTGGAGCATGGACGCGCTTGCCCACCATCCTCCACACTAACAGGGCTATTTCGCGACTCGAGTCACCTCTAACTCCCATGAGTACCCTCAACCATCCATGCTTACTCCATGAAGACCAACAAGACGCAGACGAGTCACGGCTCATCCTTATATGCAAATGCAATGCATGTCATAAACAATTTAAAAAAAAATCATTTTGTAAAATCACCCAACCTTAGCTCTTATACTACCAAATATGTGATCTACCACACAAATGCATTCGACCCTAATCTCGACCCAGGCCGAACTCGAACTAGTGTGGACGCTGGCCCTCACTTTTTTTTTTTTTTTTGGATCATTTCGAATAATCCAAATACAATTATTTTTCTAAACACATTAAATAATTAATGAATATATATGTACTTGAATGCCCACTTTTAACATGCAGGGCCCATGATCACAAAACTCTTTTTCATTTCGATATGACATTTCATGCTCATTTCCGTCCATTTCCCACCTTTTATATACGCGGCATTATTAGCTGCCAACATCCAAATATTTACAAACATAATCGAGTTCAATTTTCATAAGTGTTTTGTACAAATGAGTCGAATAATTTCATGTATGCACGTGATCTGAGCTTTTACTTCTATCCTCTGCAGGACTTGACGATAGATTCCGATTCATCGCGATTCCACGTTTTCGTACATGTTCTCTCGGTACTTGCGCGACGATAAAAACAAGGCACTAAGCATTTTTATACTTAGTGGTTCTATATAGTTCTCTCTTCCATTTCAGTTTAATACAAATCATGTAATTTTTCTAAACAATGCTTTTTAACCTTTTGAATGATCAATGCAATACAATACATATATTCATTTCATATACATTCATTTACAGTTTATTGATCATTCCAAATATGCACTTTCATATGCAACAAATCATTCAAAACACAAATCATGCATTTCACAATTTTCTTAACATTTTAATTTGCTCCTTAATGAATTTAACCTATGCTTTCTGCATAGGATAACGTAATCACCTAAGCATGGTCCCGGGCCGGGTCAGCAGCCAAGATAAAAACATTTTTGTATTTATAAAATGCTATGATCCCGCGGTCGTTGGATCGGTTATTAAAATAAATTGCGGAACACTATCGATATCGTCTCCGTCGGGTTACTGGACGGAGCGACACATCATTACGCCGCCTACTACATCGCTAATTTCGACCTTTATCGATATACCGATCTATCCTCAACTCTGGAATTTAACGGTTAACATTCTCTATTATGTATGCTCAAATCATTCATAAAAATACAAGATAGTAGTACATTTATACAAACAATTCATTTTCGCACTCTCATGGAATTTTTCATATGCAAATCATTTCACAATCAATCGCTCAAATCAATATGCTTTTATAAAATCATTCTCAAAGAATTCAAATCATTTTAATCATTCAAACACTTTGGAATTAGAGAGAGAAGTGGGAGAACAAACCATAAAGATTGTCGCCCTTCGATTCCTGCCCCCAATTCTAATTCCTCAACTTGGGCTTTTCTCCTTTTAGCCCTTAATCCATCACAAATGACAATCATAAGGGGCTGTCATATTCTAAGGTTTATTTAGGTCTTATTTCAATACCCACTCCCTTCCGATACATTGTTTCTTTCATTTTTCCCCATTTCCTCATCCTTAGACATTCTTATCATTCTTAGCATCAATATACCTCATATTTCAATAAATTTTTCGGGTTGCACCTGGGTCCACTCGTGATACACTTATTTCGGGGATAATTGTTTCTCCTAGAAGTGTAGTTTACCCTGTAACTTGAATCACTTAATTTGGATGATTGATGGCCGTTATGACTCCAAATACCAAAAATTACCAAAACACCAAAATTGGGGTCAAAAATTGAACATGACTGTTCAGAGGCTCACTCATTAATTTTCTAGAAACATTAGATCCAAATTTGGATACACGTATTTCTGGGGAGATTTTTGTTCTCCTAGAAGTTTAGTTTACCCAGAAATTTGAATCACCACTGATGAGTGATAATGTTATGGCCTAAACACCGAAATCAAGCTCCAAACACCAAAATCAGATCGAACCGAACTGCACTGGACTCGAAAAACGTGAGACTCACTTTAATGCAACTTCTAGTCCAATGGGGTCCAAATTTGAATACACTTATTTCAGGATATTTGTTCTCATAGAAGTCTAGTTTACCTAAAAATTCGAATCACTCACCGGATGAGTGATAGCCAAAACAAAAAACACGTAGTTCAGAAAATTTCACAAAGATCTCCCCTAAAAACCCAACATTTCATTTAAACAAAAAATTCTTCATTTTTGAGACCACAAACCAATCAAACAACCAAAAACGACTTAGAGCAACCAATAAAAACATTCCTTTATTCTTATTTGGGATTTTCCAACCCAAACGTTGAAGAAAATGGGGGTTAGGGTTTGTTTACTTACCAAATCTCTTCAATCTTCTTATTTCTTGATCACCTAAATTCTTGATCATATGGAGGAAAATCACCAAGTTCTTCTCTTCTTCCTCAACCATAGTGTGCCCTAGCTCTCCTCTCCCCTTTGCCTAAAATGTGGGTTATGACATTCAAAGACCAAAATTTTGTCTTTTGTCAATTACATGACTAAGGCCATGTTTGGCTACACACTAATTTATCATTTCTCATTTTTTTTTCATTTTAAAGCTTCATTTCACTTTCATTTCCTCTTCATTTCATCTCACTTATACTTTGGCACTTACATTACTCGTTTATGACCCTTAGGTCATCATTTGACATTTTTACCAAATTTATTTGGCTATTGTAAATTTTTCTAAGCATTATTTTTTCGCTTTTGTAGCCATTAAACTCCGAAAATATACTTACTTATTTACACCCTGAACATGTTATAAAACTGTTAGGATATTTTAAGGGCGTTACATGAACTTCCTTGTTCGCTTCAGTTTCGTCAAAGACTTGATTTGACTTGACCTCTTCTTTAAAAGCTAGGTTGACCCAAATAAACTTCTTCACAAGCCCATTGAAAGCTCTTGAAGCTTTTTTTCCCTTGCTCTTATGATTGGCCCAATCGGCATTTGAAGTGGATCTTTTGTGCTTTGATTCTCATCATTCTTCCACACATATTTGGTTTTTTAATTTGTTTTTGTGATTTCATTAGCTTCACCCAAGGGTATGGTGTATTCAGGTCGCCTCGTATGACAATTTGTTGTTCATCATCCTGTTGTGGTGTTTACTTGTGAGTGAGTGATTCAAACGTCAAAGTACATTTGATCATATCAATTTTAGAAAAGTGATCATGGAAAAATCTCGTGACATGGGCCCAAATATGGTCATTGAGGCCATTTATAGCCTATACTACATTTCCTTAGTCACTAGCATCTCGGGAGCATACTTGCTCAACCGAGTGAATTCCTTAGTCACTAGTCACGGAAACCTACCACCGGTAAGCCTCATCCTGTAGTAATGAGGTCACACACTCTAAATTCTCCTCCGGTGTGCAATGCATTTGTCGTGCAAAGATTCTCTCGGCTTCTTGAGCTAATTTTCCGCTCATGGAAAGCAAGCTCATCATCTTTCTCCTGGGCAGAAATCTATGGGTCAGTATTTTGGCATTCTCTCTATAGATGATCATTGAGGAACAACTGTAGTTGGTTGCATTGCTATTTGCAATGCTTGAGCTATTTTGCCGGGAGGATATCCATACATTCCCATCGCTGACCTTGCTCATGTATCATCGACGTGAGCATGCAGACGCCGTCACCATCCACACTAACAGGCTATTTGGGCGACTTCCCGAGTCACCTCTAACCCTATGAGGTTCTGAACCATCCATGTTTACCTATTAAGACCAACAAGATCAGCATCAGAGTCACGTCATCCTTTATATGCAAATGCAATGCATGTCATAAACAATTTAAAAAAATCATTTTGGTAAAATCACCTAAACCCAGTTTTATACCACCAAATATGTGATCTACCCAAGACAAACGCATCTCGACCGACCCTGACCTGAGGCCTAACCCGAACTTAGGGGACGGCAAGGTCCTCACTTTTTTTTTTTTTTTGAATCATTTTGAATAACCAAATACAATTATTTTTCTAAACACATTTACCAATGAATATATATGTATCGCAAATACCACTTTAACATAAAAGGCCTCAACATGGATCAGCAAAACTCTTTTTCATTTGATATGACATTTCATGCTCATTTGGTCCATTTCCCCACCTTTATATATCGCAAGTAAGATTATTAGCCGTTTTCAACATCCAAATATTTACAAACATAATCGTAGTTCAATTTTCATGTTATTCAGACAAAATGAACGAATACTTCCTCACGTATTTACGCGACCTGAAAGCTTACTTATCCTCTGTGACCCTTGACGGATGATTCGATTCACCGCGATCACGCCGCATGTTCTCTCTCTGCATCACGACTTATAAAACAAGGCACTAAGCATTTTTATACTTAGTGGTTCTATATAGTTCTCTCTTCCATTTCAGTTTAATACAAATCATGTAATTTTTCTAAACAATGCTTTTTTAACCTTTTTGAATGATCAATGCAATACAATACATATATTCATTTCATATACATTCATTTACAGTTTATTGATCATTCCAAATATGCACTTTCATATGCAATAAATCATTCAAAACACAAATCATGCATTTCACAATTTTCTTAACATTTTAATTTGCTCCTTAGTCGAATTTAACCTATGCTGTGCATGATAAACGTATCACGCATGGTCCCGCTGGCCGCAGCCGCGATAAAAACATTTTGTTTATAAAACGCATGATCCTCGCCGGGCCGCTGACCGTTATTAAAAATACCCGTGAACACTACCGATACCGGCCCCGCCGGGTTACTGGGACGAGTGACACATCATTACGTCGCTCATAGTAATCGGCTTAATCTTGACCCTTTTATTGATATACCGATCTATCCTCAACTTGAATTTAACGGTTAACATTCTATTAAGGGCGTTCAAATCATTCATAGAAAAATACAGTATAGTATGTACATTTATACAAACAATTCATTTTCGCACTATGGAATTTTCATATGCAAATCATTTTCACAATCAATCGCTTCAAATCAATATGCTTTTTCTTATAAATCATTTCAAGAATTCAAATCATTTTTAATCATTCAAACACTTTGAATTAGAGAGAAGTGGAGAACAAAACCATAAAGATTGTCGTCTTCGATTCCTCGCCCTCGAATTCTAATTCCTCAACTTGGGCTTTTCTCCTCTTTAGCCCTTAATCCATCACAAATGACAATCATATATTAGTTGGGTATTCTAAGGTTTCTATTTAGGTCTTATTTCTACACGACTCCCTTCTGATACATTGTTCCTTTAATTTTTCCCCATTTCCTCATCCTTAGACATTCTTATCATTCTTTTTAGGCATCAATATACCTCATTTTGACAAATTTTCTGGGTTAAATGGGGTCCAAATTTGGATACACTTATTTCAGATAAATTTGTTCTCCTAGAAGTGTAGTTTACCCTAAAATTTGAATCACTTAATTTGGATGATTGATGGCCAAGTTATGACCTAAATACCAAAAATACTCAAAACACCAAAATTGTATCAAAATTGAACATAATTGACCTGAAAACAGAGTCTCACTTTGATTAATTTTCTAGGTTCAATAGGATCCAAATTTGGATACACGTATTTCAGGGAGATTTACTTCTTCCTAGAAGTTTACCCGTAAATTTGAATCACTAATTGACGAGTGATGGCCGTTATGGCCTAAACACCGAACCGGCCTCCAAACACCAAAATCAGACGTAACCGAACTGCACTGACCTCAAAACGTAGACTCCACTTTGACGAACTTCTAGGTCCAATGGGGTCCAAATTTGAATACACTTATTTCAGGGATATTTGTTCTCATAGAAGTCTAGTTTACCCAAAAATTTGAATCACTCAATTCGGATGAGTGATAGCCAAAACAAAAACATGAGTTTTGGCACTTTAATAAAGATCTCCCTAAACCCAACATTTCATTTAAACAAAAATTCTTCATTTGAGGACCACAGCCAATCAAACAACCAAAAACGACTTAGAGCAACCAATAAAAACACTTTTATTCTTATTTGGGATTTTCCCCAACCCAAACGCAAGAAAATGGGGGTTAGGGTTTGTTTTACTTACCTCAAATCTCTTTCAATCTTCTTATTTCTCTTTTTGATCACCTAAATTCTTGATCATATGGAGGAAAATCACCAAGTTCTTCTCTTCTTCCTCAACCATAGTGTGCCCTAGCTCTCCTCTCCCCTTTGCCTAAAATGTAAGCAGGACATCTAAAGACCAAAATTTTGTCTTTTGTCACTCACATGACTAAGGCCATGTTTGGCTACACACCACTTATCATTTCTCATTTTTTTTTTCATTTTAAAAGCTTCATTTCACTTTCATTTCTTCATTTCATCTCACTTTATACTTAATTCTTATATTACTGCTTATGACCCTTAGGTCAATATTTGACATTTTTACCAAATTTATTTGGCTATTGTAAATTCTTTTCTGTTATTATCATTTTTCTGCTTTTTAGCCATTTAAACTCCTAAAAAAATATAATTTACTTATTTTACACCCCTAATTATTTATAAAACCTGCTAGATATTTTACACAAGTTACATGAACTTCCTTGTTCGGCTTTCCAGCTGTCAAAGACTCTGATTTGACTCGACCCTCTTTAAAAAGCTAGGTTAACCCAAATAAACTTCTTCACAAGCCCATTGAAAGCTTGAGTTTTTTTTTCCTTGTTTTATGATTGACCAATCTAAGATTTGAAGTGGATCTTTTGTGCTTTGATTTCACTATCTTCCACACATACTGTTTTTTAATTTGTTTTTGTGATTTCTCGCCATCATCTTGTTGTGGCGTGTGGCTTTCATGGCTGCCTTGCATGACAATTTGTCGCTCATCATCCTCTGTGGTGTTTACTTGTGAGTGAGTGATTCAAACGTCAAAGTACATTTGATCATATGTAGACACAAGTCAAATCACGGTCAAGCCAATACGCCGCAAAACTACCATATTTA
Organism: Tetrastigma voinierianum; assembly: GCA_016808115.1. Taxonomy (NCBI): domain Eukaryota; kingdom Viridiplantae; phylum Streptophyta; class Magnoliopsida; order Vitales; family Vitaceae; genus Tetrastigma; species Tetrastigma voinierianum. The sequence goes on from JAEQBH010008804.1 coordinate 58,200, forward strand.
TTCTGGCCACATAAGATATCACAGAAGCCTTTAAATCGATTCACATGCTATTTACCTGGGATGTTGTTTCATCCTATAGGGTTTTTAGCGAATTTGATTATGTTTTTCTATCGAATGTATTAATAGTTTGAATCAATAAAATTATCTCTCTTTTCAAAAAATTGAATTAAATATTTTTTAATTCATATAGAGTACAATTTTGTAGAACTCAATAAATTTTTTAACTCAATCCGGTTTAACCTAACCTAACCCGATCAACCTGATGAACCCACCCAATATAAAATCAACCCGAGGTTAACCTGAATTTCATAATTTCAGTTCAGGTTAAAATTATCGGGTTGGAAGTTAGGTTAGATTATATTTGGGTTCATTCATTTCATATTTGGCTTTAGCTTGGATTGGTTCTCAACCGATCCAACCCGCTCGAGTTGCAACCCTACGTGCAGGAGAGAGGATTCATTATAGACCCAAATTGTATCCCTAAGTTAAAAGGTCTGACTTGCTTCCACACATTGAGATGATAGGATTCATTATAGACCCAAATTGCGCCTTGTATCATCTGAAATTTTAAAATACCCAGATGATCATTTGAAAGATACATCTTAGACATCGACAACATCTTTTTTCAAATTAAAAAAACACATGTGACAGGCGAGGGAATAACGTAAATATTGTTTAAGGTAAATTAATTAAAGTCAGAACTAATTATTGTATAATTAAGTTCTTTAAAATACTATTAATTATTAAAAATGATTATTTTCAACTCTTCAATAATTTATAAAAATTCGTCTTCTTCTCCAGAACTTTCTGTTCAATTTCCTTCACAAATGGAAGAATACCTGCAGCTTTTCAAGAATGAAACCGATTTCTACAACCACATTGTGTTAGGAAGTGTGTTGCCAGAAAATATATGGGGATCTCTACCTCATGTTTGTGGGACATGGTTGAGAAACTATGTCGGCGGAATCTTCATTTACTCCATTATTGGATTTCTGTGGTGTTTCTACATTTACTACCTCAAACGGGATGTTTACATTCGCGGAGGTATGTTCTCATCACTGGATCGGGTCTAATTTCTCTTCCATGTCATGCTAGTTACAGCTGAATTTGCTGTCAAACAGATAATGGTTGATTTTTGTTGCTAGCTGTTGTTTCATTTGCCTTTTCAAATGAATAATACTTCTACCACAGTATGATTTAGTTGTGTATATATATTTCATTTGCATGAGAGTTAATTTAGGTCCAGCCGGCAGCCCCGATTTTAGCTCACTTTAAGGAAATAGTGGTAGAACCGCTCTGAAGGTGATGGATGGTAGTATTGGTAGAGACGAAGGGAGCATGGGAACAGTGGGTGCAATTGGAATTTTATTTATTTATTTTCTTTTACAATAAGGTTTTAGAAAATTTTACCATTGTTATTCATACTGAAAATCCTAAAAAAATTGCAATCAAAGGTCATCAACCTGAGACACATTCCTATCAAAGGATTGCCCACCAAAGTAAGATCTTGGCTCCACCATTAAGTATTGCTACAATCATGATAGTAGCTATTGTTTTCATTAGGGAGGGAATTAATGGTAGGTCTTCTTGACCTCTTTATTACATGTTACAGATGTCATACCTTCAATGAAGACCATGGTTTTGTACCGTCAGGAGATTCCATGAAGTGCTTCTGTCACTGCTACTCCCAACATTTTCAGAGTATGCAGTCGAGAATGGGTGGACAAAGTGCTTTCCAAGAATAAGTGATGTTGGCTTGTTTGCCTACTTTCTGTACACCATAGCTTATATTGTTTTTGTGGAGTTGGTAACATATTGGATTCACAGAAAGTTGCATGACATAAAACCCTTGTACAAGTATCTTCATGCACAGCACCACAACTACAACAAGCAGCACAAAATTTCTCCTCTTGCTGGTAACTTCTTCCTACTTTTGCTTGTTGGAGGTCTTCCCAGTTACATTGCATTTTTTATTAGCTTCCCAAGGGTCATTTAATTTGAAACAAGGATCGATATTACCTATTTTCCTGCCATTTGCTTCCGTGATCATAGACCTAATCCATGAGACCAAAGTTTCTAAATCAAAGTTTCCTCATTCATCAATTGTGTCATTCCAAGAAGTAAAAATACGAACAGATCATAGCTTATCCAGCCAGCTAGGAGAAGCTCCCACTTCAAGCAATTCGCTAAAATTTTGCTTGATAAGATAAGATGTGAGCATGTGCACATGGATATGTATTAATTCTAAAGTAATACATGATTTTTCTATTAATATTCTGATGTCGGACCTAAATGGTGGTCCTTTCTGCACGTATCAGGCATGGCTCTTCATCCTTTGGACGGTGTAGCTCAGGAGCACTCCCACAATGGCACTCTTTCCTAGTGCCAACCCATTTCACACAACTCACCTACTTTTATTCTTAAATATATGGACTGCAAATATTCATGACTGCATTGACAAGAAGCTGTGGCCGCTGATGGGAGGGGGTTATCATATAATACATCATTTGTCAAACCGCCATAACTATGGTCTTTACACAATATGGATGGATTGGATGTTTGGAACTCTATCTCATCCTGTTTCCAGAGCAACCAAGCTGAACTGAGAAACTTGCTCCCATCTTTCTGTTTTTCCTGATTGTGAACTTTTTTCTTGTTTCTACGTTGAGAGGTTATCTTTTGATACACATTGGTTTCTCTTTGAAGAATTGTTTGCTGTTCAAAATTTTCAGCTTGATGCAACACAAACTTATTCATACTGAATTTCAACTGTATTATTCCTGAATCTCAATATTAATACTTGTTAGATAGGGCAACCACGAATGCAAAAACCAAACCACTACAAAATTTTTGAAACGTCACTATAAGTCTATAAGAACTTGATAAAATTCAGGAATCTTTAAAAGAAGCGAATTCCTTAAACAATCAAATGGCCATCAAATTCAAATAGCGGTTAAAATCACCCTTTTGTGAATGCTTATGCATTGACATATATATATTGAAGACTCTTATCTTTTGGGGACATTTTCTTTCTGATTTTCAATTACTGGTGGCTTCAAGGAGCCGAGAAAGTGAAACAAAGCCACATTGTAGTCAGAATCTAGCAAACAGGATTCAACAAATGGAGCCTTGAATATTGTAGTTTCAACAATGGAAGAAGTAAAATTTAAGCAACAGGAGGAATTAAAGTCCTCTGCTTTTATGAACTTTGCCAAGATCAATTAAGCAAGAACTATTATGCCTTCCCTGAAAATTGCATTGGAATAACACTTATATTGATCAGGAACCAAGCAGAGGGTATAACAATGGGATTATAAACTCTACCCTTGAGTTTTAGAGCTGTGCCAGATCTCTGAGCAGCTGTGAAACCATTAATTCTTGTATTACTATTTCCTGTTTGAGACTCGGAAGATGAACCTACCCGCAATAAACTGCATGTGACAAACAGGATTTTTAGTGACTTGAAAAATAACAAAAAATTTTATTTCCGAAAAGGTTTTATTTTCTTTCCAGCTTTTTCTCAGTTCCCAAGCGCAGGCAGGGGACAAATATTTCTTTGAGAATTGGTTCAACGAGATGGACCCAGTCAAACCACACGATGGGGCTGTATTTGGGGGAAGTCTAGATACATACCACACGATGAAGAGAAAAAAAAAGGGATAGATCTTACACATTTGATATTTCTGATACTGTTGCAGTTGATGAATAATGCAGTGATCCTGGAGGAGAAAACAGGACAGGCTTGGGTGGGATTTTCAATGATTCGAGGCTCCCTTCCAACATATCCAGCACTTGACGCATTGCTGGGCGATCTGAGGGTCTGGTTTGGATGCACCACAAGCCCACTATTTTCATTTTCCTAGCACATTCTCTCTCGTCATTCATAAGTTCCAGCGGTCCGAGGTCTTGTTCTTCTTCAATGCACTTGTATATGGAATCTGGAAAATATACTTCACTAGTGTGGCTATTCCCACCATCAGCATCTTTTCTCTCTCCAACCATATCTAAGACCATCATTCCATAACTGTAAACATCAGACTTGTGAGAGACCCCACCAAAAGCTCTAGAAAATACCTCCGGAGCAATATATCCTGGAGTCCCTCTTGTACCAAGTATCGATATGATACTATCTTTCCGGGTACAAAGTTCAGCAAGGCCAAAATCAGAGATCTTGGGGAAAAAATTGTTACTGAGAAGAATGTTTTGAGGCTTTATGTCAAAATGCAGAATTCGAGTATTACAGCCACGATGCAGGTACTCTAATCCTCGAGCTATGCCAACTGCAATTTTGTACAATGTTCCCCACCCCAATTGGTAATTTATCTTTGAAGGGTTTCCATTACATATGTACTTGTCAAGAGATCCATTAGGCATGAACTCATAAATCAAAGCTCTTTTCGGACCCTCGAAGCAAAAGCCTAGGAGTTTGACAATATTGATGTGGGAAGTCTTGCTAATGCTTGCAACCTCATTGACAAATTCTTCTCCATCACCTTTTGTTTCAGTCAAGACCTTTACTGCTACCATTTGGCCATCATTCAGCTTTCCTTTGTAAACAACACCGTATCCTCCTTCTCCGATTTTATCTTTGAACGAGTTGGTCATCTTTTTAATATCAGAATGGCAATATCTTTTCAGAGCCACGGATCCATGGTTGTTTAGGAAGGCTTCTACTTTTGGATGGTTATTTTTTTGTTTGATCGATCTTCGCTTCTTCCAGAAGAAGAAGAAAACTACTACTAACAGAACCGCAACACAAACGGTTGTCATCTTCTCCTCCCTCCTCCTCCCTCCCTCCTCCTCTCCTCCTCCCCTCCCCTCCCGTAGAAGAAGGAATTTAAAGTCAAAAAAAAAGAAGGAAAAAATAAGCACTATATTTAGAATCCGCTTGCTAGTGATCCCAGAAGGCATTTCTAACCTTTTTAATGCTTGAAAGTTTTGCATAAAGAGCTGTTTTCAAGTCTAGAAAGAATAAAATTGCTTCCTAAAATCACTACCATTTGAGCTCTTGATCTTTCAAAAAGTGTAGACTACTTTTATGGAAAAACATTGTTGTTTCTAATAACATGAATGCAGGTCTTTGCAAGATGCCACAGACAAATACTGGGAAGATAGATTGTCCAAACACAATATCCAACTCGATGTTGATAGCTTTATAAGCAAAGATTGCTTTAGAAATGGAGTGAAGTTAAGGTGTGCAGAGATCGAATTTTGGTCAAGCTAGCATAAAATGATCAATTGGTAGGAAGATATCACAGGAATCACAACGCTCTGAAACAGATTTCTTTTTCAAAAATATTTGTTTTCTCTAGAAAAGGCAATCATTAGTTTGGTACCCCTTAAATTTTTCTCCAAGCTCATACACATGTTTAGCCTTAAGGTAATCAGCTTTTAATTAAATACTACCAAGTTTCATGGAAAATTTTTTATACTTGGACTAATTTAGACAATCTTATATATATGTCATAGGAGAAACTCTTCGGCAAAAAAAATGCAGATTTGGATGAATATAAATAACCGTTTTTAAAGGATTCAAAGTTATGAAACTTTTGGGAGGAGATTGCTTTTTTTGACAATCAATTAAGTAATTAATTGTGTTATTATCCTCCTCCTCCCTCTTTTAAAAATTAATTAATTAATTGTGAAGATGATGATGATCATCACCATCACATCATCATCATCATCTCCGTAATCGTGTGTACAAACAGAATGGTGTGTACAAACAGAGATTGAGAGGAACATTACCTGGAATGATTCTTGCCTTCATTGTCTTGTTTTTCCCTTCAACATGAGATGTACAAAGTATAAGAAAAAAAATAGCAAAAAAAAAATGAAGAAAGAGAGAAATAAGCAAAAATTAAAAATTAAATTAGGAATAAATTATGGGGAAATTATGTTATGGTTTATCAATATGATTCTATTTAAAAAAAAAGTTTATAAAAAATGGAAACTAAGGACAAGTTAATTCATTTAAAAATAATTCCTATTAAGTATGAAAACTAAGGATCTGTTATTCCTGAGTTTGTGTTAATTTATACAGGTTGTTACCATTGCGAGAGAGTGTTATTGTTCCAAAAATATCATTTTTTAACTGCAGTAAAAAAACCCAAAAAAAAATAATAAAAAAAAGCATATTTTTTAAATAACAGATTTTGAAAGATTTAACAGCAGGAAAGTAGAATGTATTCAAAAACAAAATATAATATGTTTGTTCATAAAATTAAAAATATAAAAATTTGAAATTATTATTTTACTCTTACTTTATATTTATCTTTTATATTTTGATTTATTTTGAATGTTTTTATTTCAAAATATTAAAATATAAATTGATAAAAAATTCTAAAGTATAATAAATTAATGAAGTTATAATATTTTATAAAATAAATTATTAAAATATTTATACTTTGTATCTCTTGAAGAATTTATGTTTTTAATATTTTAAAATAAAACATTCAAAATTAAAATTAAAATAATAGTAATTTCAAATTTTTATATTTTTAACTTTATACACAAACATATTATGTATATTTTTTGTATACATTTTACTTTCTTGTATCTTTCAAAATCTGTTATTTTAAAAAATATTTCTTTTCCTTTTTGGTTTTCTTACCACGGTTAAAAAAGATTTTTGAAAAAAGAATTCTCTTTAACACTAGTAATAACCTAATATAAATTATTTTAAAATGAGTTAATTTACCCTTAATTTACCATTCCTCATAATTTTTTTAAAAAATATAATCATATTGATAAATCATAATATAATTTTCCTATAAATTATTGGGTTAATTATGTTTTAGGTAACCAAGGGGAAATAAATTAGGAAATGGAGGCCAAAGAAAAAGATTCCAACAAAAGCTATCTTTGAGGGTTTTAAAAAGGGGCACTCAAAACTTAAAAGTTAAAAAGGCTGGGTGGGTGGCTGCGTGGGTGGGGTTCCGGGGAGACGGAGGGGGCAGGTTTTACTCATGCGCAGAAAGGGGATAAACCATGATCAGATGAGAGAACAAGCTAGAAAAAGAAAAAGGAAGACATGCTGTTGTTTCGTTGACGACCGGTGTTTCGGACCTAAAGATTGTTCAAGCTTGCTTTTTTTTTAAATTTTCACCGACTTATCACCGAAATTTTAAAAGCTCGATCGTAGTCAGAAATATTTCATTTCTTTCTTGTCTATAAGTCATTTTTCACAAAAATGTTAAAAACCTCAATCCACGCCTCAACAAAGCACTAATCAAGACGATACACCAATAAAGTGACGACACCGAGTGGGCCGACGAGCGATCCCATCTCCGGATCCTACGTTTATTTTTTTTCAATTCCCAATCCATCTCATTTAAAAAAATTAAACAGTGATAGGCTTTAAATGGTACTCCCACCACCCCCATTTTATTGCTTATTTTTAATTTTAATTTTTTTTATATTTGCTTTTATTTTTATTATATTAAAATTAATATTTTTCATAAAAATAAAAATATTATGAATTTATATATTATTTATTAAAAAAATATTATAATAATAATTATTATTTATATTAAAGTATAAAAATAAAATAAAAAATTATTTTTTTAAATATAATCAATGCATTTACTATTATTATTATTTTATAGTGCTTGCCTCATATCGTCATTCATCACTATATCTCTAAACAATTTGGTTTCTTTTTCAAGCCATTTTATTTTTTACCATCCAGCCTGTAAGTCATTTCCCCGACTTTCGAGATTTTCAAAAATATCGTTTCAGCCACAAACAACTTTATCACTCGTAAAATCTAAAAATCTCGCTGTTCTTAGAATTCGACGAAACTTTTATAGGTCACTAGATTTCACGAGACGAATTTAACGACGCAGTCAATTTCGTCATCCGAGATCTAGAGCATCTCCCTATGCTCACGAACCCTTACGACAATTTATTATTTTATTAACATTTTACCATTTTTAAAAATTCTCTAATTTTCTCGGTGCTTAGCTGCAAAGAACAATATTAACCCGTGTCGGATTTGAAAAAATAAACTAAACTGCTAAACCCGATTAAAATTAACAATTAAACATACAAGATAAGAGCTGCATCTTTATCGAACCCAAATAATCCGTCCCTGGTCATCCCTACCACAATACCTTAACGTTAAAAACAAACAACTTAATACTTAATGCTATTAAGTGCTATTCAAAGATTAAGCTCAAAAAAGTTCTATTCAAAGATAAGAAAAACAAACACCACCTAAGTCCCCTGCTTAAGAGGTAAAATTTTCTCGCTTTTCTCTTATTCAAACTTTTCAAAATAAAGAAAAACGTTAGCTACGGTATTCGATAAAAACAAAATTTAAAAACAAAGAAAATTTAATTAATTATTTTCAACATTTTATATACGAATTCCGAAAACTATTTTTTTACCGCTTTTTATTTTCAATTAAATCAAAACAAAGCGATTTTATTTCAACGTTTTATAACTTCATTTTCAAAATTGCTTTACAAAAATCCATTTTCTATTTTTTATTTTCAATCACCAAACATTTAAACGTATTTTTCTAAAACGAAAATCAAAGATGTAATATATCAAATTTCATATGTTTCCTAATTTCAATAGCCAAAATTTTAACTAAACATAATATACTGGAATTTTCCGGCGACGAGAGCGAAACTTACTAGAAACACAGTAATCAGCATGAGGACGGTCAGGGCATAAACACTGGAAATGGTGATCACTGAAATTGAAGCCACACTTGCCCCCACTCCCGCTGCACACGCTACAGTCGCTCGCTATCCATTTCAATGTGAACTCTGTCCTCACCAATTTTTCCCCAATTTCATTATTATTCCCATCATCCGCCTTCTCTTCAAAAGGCGCTACCATCCATCTTCTGCACTTCTTGGATGCAAGAACCAAGTTTGGATCTCCCTTAGACATTGCAAGAACCGGACTTCCTTCATCATCCCCAGAACAATTAATCTTGTAGCTTACTAGATTATCAGGCAATGGAGTTGGACAATTTAATAGAAAGGACAAGCTGGTGGTACCATGAGGCCGAACGAGCACGAAGCGTTCACTGGGAAGGAGTAGGTCTTGAACCAAAGGAAGGCATCCAGTCTCTGTGGCGTTTGAGACACGAACAGTCTGATTTTGGTAGAAAATTTGGTGGATGATATAAGGGTTGTCGGATATGGTGAGAATTGTAGTGTTTCCGATGCAGAAAACCTGGAAACCTTGGTAGCCACATGAAAGTTCTTGTGGCTGGTCCTCAATATAAAATGGGAAACTTATATCTAAACCACCGCAGGTTCTGCTCTGGCTGCAGGTCTCGAAGTTTGGATCCACGCATACTGATTTTTCTATTACTAATAATAATAAAGCAAAAATGGTTGAAACTATAAATGGAGGGGAGGAAGCCCTGAAGAACATGAACAGGCTGGGAACCATTTGAATACAAATGCAAATACTGGGGAGTATGTGAAAGACCTGTGCCTTCTTAGATTATAAGATTCAATAGCCCCTAGCCAATTGTTCAAACTTCTTACTGGCAAACAATGAAGAGGGGTTGACTTGACTTGCTCATGGAAGGGTTCAGATAAAGGCTAAAAGCCTTCTTTTTGGGGCGGGTCCAATCCGGCTGCTTGACTTGGGTCCCACTGGATTATTGCATTAGTCTCTGTTTTGAAAAAGAATATTGTTCATTGATTAACATCATGGCGTTCAATGTACAATGTTGTCTGAAAAATACTCTAACTACAGAGGTCTTCCAAATTCCTCTTTACTCAAAAAATAGATGTATACACTTCCTCTTCAAATAATCCACAAAAGCAATTAACATAGAAATTTGATTATCATCTAGTAACAATTTGAAATTAATGACATGTAGTAAAAATGTCTAGGTCTTGAAAGAGCATTAATTATCCATTATTTAGAATTTCAAATCTAGATCAAGTCAAAATAAAGTAGCAGCAACACAATATGTATCACTCCATGATTAAGAATAGAGCCAAAGCAGTCAACTAAAATGAACTTTTGGCAATCACAAAAATATCCTAAGGTTTCAAAAAGAATCATTAACGTGGAAAAGGTAGGGAAATTAACCATTTTCCTCCTCTAGACTTTTCCAGGTAGTTCCATGTGTTCGAGAACTATGGAAATCTTTTTAAGTTGAGACACTAGGAATCTTGCACTATATTAAATTAATCAAAGTTAAATATCCCACCTAAGAGAGGATTTTTATTTAATCTCTTAGCAACTAGCTTATACACAGCAATGTTATTACATCATCTAGTCCATACATCAAATAGAACTTCTCCACATAAACCCATTAATGGAATAGTCAATGGAAGGTAGAGAGAGCATAATCATTCGTAATACGAAAAAACAATACCCTAAATCATGGACTTTCAAATTCCAACAAACTATGGATTATACCGACCACACCAAATTTTTTATTTTTTATAGCGAGTGGATCGTTTGGTAGGCTTTACATCTGCTTTCATTGATAAGAGGTGGAGTGATTGGCGGATAAACCTCCCGATATCCCAAGGGACTCGAGCAAGTAGCGCTGAATATCAGATTTCTTTACGCCATTTAAGTCATCTCTAGAGGATGACTGACTATACCAAGTCCATAGACAATCCTGGCCTCCCAAGACAAATGCGACATAATTGTGCCGAATAAGTCCAATGGGACCAACACCAAGGCGCCAGGCACCGCCATAATCCTCACAAAACATTGTGCCATGAGGGAACATGATTAATCCACATTGCACTTTATAATTCGTTCTAACCACCATTTTTGACCTACTAACATTATTAATATGATTAAGTAACTATAGGTCATACCGACCTGAGTTTGATGACTCATTTGGTTTTTAAGAAAATAAATCCACAGGTTTGACTAGTCATCATTTTGGCTGCGACCCTTTATTTTCTATTTTGGACCCACTCGGTTATGAAAGTTACCCTAAGCATTTTGTTCTTCTAATAAAAACATCGGTATTTTCCGATATATGCGCCAGTATTTAACAATAATATGGAATTGACGTTGGACAAGGATGATAGAACAAATGTGGCAGTCATTTTTCGTGAGATTATGGAAAGAAAATAGAGAGATAAGAGACTTACCGGATACACAGTGCTTAGCATGAGGACGGTCAGGGCAGAAACACTGGAAATGGTAATCACTGAAATTGAAGCCACACTTGCCCCCACTCCCGCTGCACACGCTACAGTCGCTCGCCATCCATTTCAAGGTGAACCCTCTCCTCACCAATTCCTCCCCAATTTCATTATTACTCCCATCATCATCAACCGCCTTCTCTTCAAAAGGCGCTTCTACCTCTGTTCTGCACTGATCCGACGCAAGAACCAAGTTTGGATCTCCCTTAGACATTGCCAGAACCGGCCTTCCTCCTTCATCTCCAGAACAATTAATCTCATAGCTTACAAGATTATCAGGCAATGGAGTTGAACAATTGGATAGAAACAAGAAGTGGATAGAAACAGGCTTTTGCTTTGGACTTCCTTGTGATGCTTAATCTGAGCCATAGTCGGATTGTCTGGAAGAGGAGTAATTTCATAATCCTCTTCCACAGCTTCCCATAGATCCAAAGCTTCAAGATACTTCTCCATCCTAACAGCCCAGATTTTATAATTATCACCGTCAAAAACTGGAGGAGAAATTGCAGAAAAACTTGATTCAGAATCCATGGCTTCTTTGAAAATTTGAGCTGTACACCACTGGTCCCTTAAGAATTACAGCTCTGATGGTGTTGTAAATCTTATTTTCTAAGAAAAAGAATATATGGCAAATGAATACGAGAATTCTCATTCAAATCTGCAATGAGACTAACAGCATTTTTAAATACAAAAATAGGAAACAAATTACTGAAAATAAGGGAATAAAAAAACAGAAATAACAACTAAACTGATTCCTAAAAAATCTGAGCTGATTTGAATCAGCTAAAAAACAGAAAATAGACCAAGTAAACAGTTCTTAAACACCGGCACTCATAACCATTATATTTAATCTTGGAAATAGGCTACTGATATTGCAGAGTTGACTTTAATCACTTTAATCACTTTAATCACTAAAGTGTCTGCAACCACCAGAGTTAAGTGAGTTGCAAAATACTGAAGATTTTCTTTTCTGTTGTTCTCTTGGTTCCCATGGGCAGGCACAGGACTTTGAAAGAGTGATCCTGACTTGACGCGAAATACTCCTTGAGGTGGTCAATGAGATGAGTTTGTTTTGATTTCTTGAAAAGTGTTGAAACCACCAGAGTTAATAAATACTGAAGATTTTCTTTTCTGTTGTTCTCTTGGTTCCCATGGGCAGGCACAGGACTTTGAAAGAGTGATTCTGACTTGCTGCAAATATTTCCTTGAGAATTAGTCCAATGAGATGAGTTTGTTTTGATTGAAAAGTGTTGAAACCACCAGAGTTAAGTGAGTTGCAAAATACTGAAGATTTTCTTTCTGCCAATTCCTCTTGGTTCCCATGGGCAGGCACAGGACTTTGAAGAGTGGATGACACTGCAAATATTTCCTTGAGAATTAGTCCAATATGAGATGAGTTTGTTTTGATTTCTTGAAAAGTGTTGGTCCGGCCAAAATGTTAAATAAGTAGACTACAGAGGAATCTCTCTACTCCCACGTCTTCACTGATTTATCAACATGAATGTCTTGGGGGCTGTATATTCAACGCAATATTTAAAGCACTATTCATCTTCAAGAATTGAAGAGCATCAATTATTATCTACTCATTATATATATGCTTACACTATAATTATGGGAAGTCTAAATACAAACCAGTGATAGAAGATGAAGAAGAAAAAAAAGGGCAGGGGACGAGGCAGGACAGATCTTATGCATTTGATATTCATGATACTGTTGTTGACGATGAATCTTGCAGTGATCTTGGAGGAGAAAACAAGAAAGGCTTGCGTGGGATTTGCAAAGATTCGACCTTCCCTTCCAACATATCCAGCACTTGACACATTGGTGGCCGATCTGAAGGTCAGGTTTGTATGCACCACAGCCCCACTATCATCATTTTCCTTGTACACTCCCTCTCCTCATCCATGAACTCCAACGGTCCAACATCTTGTTCTTCTTCAATGCACTTGTATATGGAATCTGGAAAATATACTTCACTAGTGTGACTACTTCCGCTATCAACTTCTTTTCTCCCTCTAACCATATCTAAGATATGTTCATAGCTGTAACATCAGGACTTCTCAGAGACCGCCAAGGTTCATACACTCTGGGGCAATAAATCCTGGAGTCCTTTTTTACAACATAGATATGATACTATCTTTCCTGTTAAAGTTTAGCAGGAAGCTAAAAATCAAGATCATGGGCGAAAATCTTCGCCGAGAAGAATGTTCTGAGGCTTTATGTCAAAATGCCAAGATTCGTGTGTGTGGTGCGACCTTTCAATCGCGGACTGCTAACAGCAATTTAATATAGCGCTTCCCATCCCAAGTGGTAAATTGTCTGTACGAAGGTTTCCATGCATATGTAGCCTCAGAGTCCCATTTAGGCATAAACTCTCTTGATAAAATGTTTTGGACCCTCAAAGCAAAAATCCCAGGAGTGACATTAACATGTGGGAAGTCATATGTGCTCTTGACCTCAATTGTCAAATTCTTCTCCATCACCTTTTGTTTCATTCAAGGCCTTTACCGCTACCATTTGGCCATCAAGCAACTTACCTTTGTATACACCACCATATCCTCCTGTGCCAATTTTATCTTTGAATGAGTCGGTAATCTTTTCAACATCGGAATAATGATATCTTTTTGGAGCCAGGGATCTATGGTTTCTTAGGAAGGCCTCAATCTTTGGATCGTTCTTAGTTTGTTTGATTGATCTGCTTTTCCTCCAGAAGAAGAAGAAGAAGAAAGCTACTACTAATAGAACCCCGATGCAAATAGCTGTAATCAGAGAAAGGAATTTAGGGTATGTGCTAGTGATTTTAAGAAGTATATTTTACCTTTCTAAAATAGTAACAACGAAATAAACATAAAGTACTTCATCAAACAAACTTTTTATGTAGCATAAAAGGGTTTAGACACTTTATCATAAAATAATAAATATTTACCTGGCAAGAAACCTTACATTTATGATAAAAGAACAAGGGTTCAGTTCTATTACCTCATTAGGAAAAAAATGTGCCAGATATGACTAATTCAAGAAATCGATAATACAATATAAAATCACTGGCAAAATAAATAGCATACTTGATGAATGAAGATCATTATTATTTTAAAAAAATTCAAAGTAATGAAAGTATTGGAAGGAGAGTTGTTATTTTTTTCAATCATACTAATTCAAGGTTTATTAAGGCATCCAAATGCAATGAGAATGAAGATCCTCGTTCTTAATAAAAATTGTTAAAGAAGACTAGTACCTAGAATGAGTCCTAGCTTCCTTGACTTATTATTCCCTGCAAGATAAGTCATAAAAAGCAATAATATTAAGAAAAAAAGAACCCTATATTTTCTCCAAATTTTGGGGTAGAAATGTTGAAAAGATAGTGGAAAAAGGTCAAAGAATATATTGTGGCAACAGGCATTTTTTACTGGGTACACAATGTAGCATGAGGACGGTCAGGAGGCAAACACTGGAAATGGTGTCAGTGAGTGAGCTGCATATACATCTCGTTGCAGGGCTACGTGCTCGTTTCCATTTCAATGCAGACGCTCTGTCCTCACCAATTCTTCCCCAATTTCATTATTATTGAAATGCATTAGCACTGTGGATCATTTTGTATTTCAGATGCGTGGAAAAACGCCCGGCTTGTCGTTTAATGGAAGCAACTGGCAAGTGCATCGTACGGAATCGTGGATCTCTTTCTTTGTTGATGCGGGTGATGAAGAGAAGGCTGCGAAGGCGTACCGAAGATCTGGGTCTCGAAAGCGTCGGCTGGCCGGCTTTATGAGATTGCCGTCATGCCGAGCCGTATGAGAAAGCATTAATGTGATGAAAATGTCAGGGTTTGGGAGGAATGCAGGCTTTTCATTATAGAGTTAAATGGCGGGGCGCTCATGCAGATTGTGGTTTGACTGGTATGTAGTGACCATATGATTTATTAGAAGCCAATAACCTCTTAATTCAGATAATCTTAATTGGTTTTGTTGATTAAATGACCCATGTGACGCATTCTCGCTTGGGCGATATTAATTGGCTCATGTGCGCACCTATGTTAGTGCAGAGATTTATTCTTAATGGTCGTCCGTCATGAGTCTCTGACCTTGTTGAATCGTGAAGGCAGGTGGTATTCACCTTGACCCCTTCGTAGTCGCGGTCTTTGACTTTCTTGATATGGATTCAATATGGTAGTGTGTTTTATGAATGATCTTTCCGTAATAGTGAAATCGCCGTGTAATTACCATTTTATTAATGATATAACTGGTGCCATGAAACCTAGTGTAATCTGGCATGAGAATATCCATTATGGTTCAACGAACCTGTATATATATGTTACCTTGATAGGTAACTTTACTTAATGTAACAAAATGTGCTATTGAGGCTAATGCGAGAGAATGCCCCCCCGATGCTTATTCCCAGGAGTTTACACAATGCCTTGATATTTTCAACGGTTATATGTACCCGGCTTCGATGGCTTTCACATTATGAAATCATGTGAATGTAAAGGGAGTTAAATCTATATTCAATTATTACAAAAAATGTAATGAAGTGAATTCAACTGTTAAACTGGCTTGTAAAACTTGTCGCTCATTAAATGAGTATCAGTGATACTCATAATGTTAAGCAGTATGTCTTTCAAATACAGGCGAGGCCTTTAGTTAGGATGCGCAATCATATAAATCAGTTGATAGCCAATCTTTCACGCCTATGACCACGTCAGTTTTGTTTTTTTTAAGCTGTAATTCGTTTTGACACTCCATGTGTTCGAACATAGAATACTCTGTTGTTGTTAATAAACATAACTAAAGTCTGTCAAATCTATTGTGTGATTTATCCACAATCAACTGATTAGCAACTCATGTAGTTGATTTGGGCCAATTGTGATGATTGTGAAAAGCATCTTCAAACTCGCAGCTTGCATGGTAGAGATCTGATTAATTTGACACTCACTTTCATGATCTTGCCTCACCTTTAACTTAAGATATAAGCAGTTGTTGACTTCTTTTCATCGGCGGCCAAAGTCGAATCACGAATACCCATTGTGTGGTCGAACATGTTTGTAAAAATCAACATATAGTCGCATTATCTTTAAGTACCTCATAACCTTCTTGTGGCGACCGATCATGTCTGGTTTTGGTAATCTCTGCTACAAATCACATTCTGAAAAGCGATACTCGGTGAATGCATCTTGGCATTATAATATAAGTGCCCGCATAAAATATGGGCTTCTACATATGTCGAATAGGGTGTGATAAGGCTGTTTATCGTACGACGAGAAGCGATTCACGGCTTACATGAATCTTTCTAAACACGATCAACATATGCCCTCGAGATAAACCCGATAGTGCGCAGAAACGATCCTACATGAATCTCAATGCCTAGGACAAAAAGGCGGCTTCAAGGTCCTTCATATCAAGTTGTTTTGTGACATCCACACCGCTTTGTCTCATGGTGACCAGATGCTAACTACCAGCGAATATACACGTGAAGTATTAGGAAATGAATTTCCTCCTTTGACCTTCTTGATATATATTGATCTACTTTGTTCTCTCAAGAGAGGCAACCTTGGAAGCAACAACATATGAAACACCAGGGTACCATTGTCTAGAAGCACAGCGAGACCATAAATAGACTACGGTCTAAATACGAGTTTACGAGATCATTTGCCACAAAACCTTCGGGTTCTAAATCATATGAAACGCTTGACAGTCTCATTGAGAAGCGGTTTAACGTCGAAATGCGGTGTAACTCACGTCTCAAAATAACGTAATGACTTCAACAAATTCGAGAACTATTTATGATTTTCTTTCTTATCTTGGTCATTTTACCCCCCTCTGGCTTGATCTATATCGTCATTTTTAAAAGCGGAGTACCAATCATGTCTTACATTAGCCTTTCTCTATCCTTAGAGATATGGCGATCGTTGTGCCACCCAGCCATAAGATTCATCCTTAGGTAGTGGTCTTTTTGAAACAACCTTTTGGTGTATAAGCCACGTATATATCATCGGGAGATAAACTTAATCTATATAATCAGTTGAATGATATGTGATACTTGACCCCTTATTTAGTTAAGAAATATTGAAATAATATTGCTCTTAATTTCAAAAGAATAATCATATGAATCAGAGCATAATCTGAGGCTTGATTATTCTGAGAGATTTTGTAGATATATCTTTCAACGTAACTTAAACCGAATCCTGACAAAGATTACATCTCGCGAACATGACTTAGTCTTCGTTTATTTCCACGGTGAGCTTTGATTCATCCTTGTTTGAAAGCCACTCAGGTTTATGAATCCTGTATGAATGCAACATGATTAGTTGCTCTTCGACATCAAATGCAAGAGCTGGATGGTGCTTGAATCTTGGATTCACAAGCGAAGTATTAAAGAATCATTCACATAATAGCCAGCGGGCCTCAGCTTTAAATTTTCATCTGATCCTTCTTAAATGTGACATTTTCTTCTTACAAGAAGCTGGCGATCACCATCGCTTTTCAAGAATGTCTTAACTTTGGACTATATATTGTCGGATTGACCCCGGTAGTTTCATGAGCACGCTGTGAGTTCGACTTTTGAACTTCTTATTCTTCCTCTTTATGGGGACTTGCAGCATATAAGGCCGCCTTAATAACTCTCCTTCAACTTAAGCTTCTCTTCTACGCCTTGCTATCAAGTCATTTCTTGACGAAATCTCATCTTAGGAATTGTAGTTTGTCTTTGTTCCATCAGGGTGGGTGTTGAGACAATCTGTAATCTGGCGTGGGGAATGGGCGTGGAATTTCGCGCTTTAGGTCCGCGTCTCGGGACATAATCTCTAACTTGGTATGCCATCATACTTCATGTTGAAGAGCTTTTGAAAAATTAACCTCGGCAGTGAAGCTTCGATTTCTGCTTTCTACATGGGCCATCATCTCCTTAGCGATGCGATCTACTTGCGAACCACTTTTGAAGTGTTCTTGTATGGTTTAACTAGGCCCCAGCCGACAAGCAAATCTTTATTGCTCCTCTCGAGCATAGTCCATTTCTCAGGTCGGTACTAGAGGTTGTGATATCTGAAACATCCATTGTAGCGCCTGTGAACATCCGCCGGCTCCATTCAATTGAATCCTCTTTTCAGATTTCTTGAGGTGTCAGAGTAAGGATCTCGATTGAGAGGAATTACAGCTCACGGAAAAATTGGTGAAAAATAAAACAAAGCAGTCTGATCGGCATCATGTGGGCTCATGCAATTACATACATCATGCTAATCACCTTTGAAATGAGAAGATATGATGTAGTTATGCATTCTCCGCATGGCGGCCGTGAGAACATATTAATCGCCGTGAAATCGCCCCAGATTGTATGAGCTACTAAGATCGATTTCTCATTGCATGCCATGTATCCTCCCATGAACTAACACATGATCACCTCCTTTGGGGGTATGACGCGTAATAAAAGCATGAGACATACCACTGAATATGAGGCCCGGTATTTCTCAAATCCAATCAAGTGTGCCACTTTGGCGGTCACAGCCCAATTGAATCCTTGAAAATCACTCATATCCAGGATATAAACTTTATGTATCACATTGATATATGCAAATTATATTTGTTCAATTCATTAATAGTCAATTAATTTAGAACACAGCCCTTATGCGTGTAGATTAGTATTCATGTTAGTTACCTTATGTATTTCGAAACCATAGAGAAGAAATACCAAGAATACGTGAAAATACCACAATAACTAGTGGCATACATAGGGTTACATCTCGCATTTTTCATATACGCCAGCTTGAACATACTAAGTCAATATACGGTGCGAGGGTCACGAATGCGTAGGTATCAAAATTGCCCCAAATGCCCTCCCACGCGCCCTCGCTTTGGCGCCACGGAGTTCGGCGCGTGTGTGTGTCTTGTGTATCATCGGGGTCGGTTGTGTTGGCCAGGTCGGGTTGTAGATTGGCCTGGTTGTAGTTGGCCAAGGTCGGATTGGCCAGTTAACGGTTGGATTGGCCGGTCGGGTTCCCGACCGTTATTGGCCGTTGACCGTTGGCCGGTCGGGTTGTGGATTGGCCGGTTGGCGAATCGGTCGTTAGCCGTTCAGTTTATTTGTTGACGATTCAGTCAATATCCGGGTCCCGGCCGAGATCAGATCCGCAGGTTAGATCCGTAGCGTCATCGCCACGTCGTGACAGCGTCAGCCCACGTCGGCGACCATTAATTAACCCAGGTCCGCTCATGGATCAGGCGAGATCCGGTTTGGCCGTCGATTCAGCCCCAGGTCATGATGGCGTCATCAATGACGTCGGCGACGGGTGAAGTGCACGTAGTGTCTTTGCCGCGCGTGGGTAACCTCAACGGCGTGGTGGCGTGGCGTGAGGCGGCGTCGTGGTTCGGCCGATGTGCCACCTTGCAGATTGTGATCGTCTGCATTAAGTGAAGATTCCAAATATGTAAAATATTTGAGCTTTGGATGTATATGAAAAATCCGTGGAATGAGTGTCCAGATTTTCATAAAGCCAAAAAAAAAAAAATTTCTCTTGATAGTATGTTTTGAGTTCTAATCCGTGCACGGCTCACGTGCAGTGACAGGATGCGTTTTTACAACGACTACAGATGTGCTGGAAGAACACGAAGCGTCATTGTGGAAAGAAAAACCTTTGTAAATTGCATACCTTTGGAATCCATGGATCTCTCTTTCTTTGTTGATGCGGAGCGTGGCTGCGAGAGAACGATCTCGAGATGCCAGATCTTACCAAAGCATCACTTTGGCGGGCTTTGTAAGAGATTCTTAGATCCTTACTCTCGAGCAGGTATGAAAAGCGATATGTGGAGTGAAAAATGTGTCGCCAGGGTTTGTCGGGGCGAGCTTTCCTTAAATGGGGATTAGGCCACCGGGCCTCATGTAGTAGGAGCCTGGCTGGCCCGCCTTGTGAATGGCGTATGATTTATTAAGAGTACACGATAACCTCGGCAGTGAAGCCGTCTTGGTCGGTTTTAATTCCAATTAATGAAGCCCGGCTTAATGGCTTACCGCCTTCTCTTGGTGCTACTACCTGCAATTACGCATCTGGATGCAGAACCAGGATTTGGATCTCCATAGACATTGCAAGAACCGGACTTCCTCCATCATCCCCAGAACAATTAATCTTGTAGCTTACGAGATTATCAGGCAATGGAGTTGAACAATTTGATAGAAAGAAGAAGCTGGTGGTACCATGAGGCTGAGCGAGCTCGAAGCGTTCACTGGGAAGGAGTAGGTCTTGAACCAAAGGAAGGCATCCAGTCTCTGTGGCGTTTAGGCTTTGGTGAAGTCTGATTTTGGTAGAAAATTTGGTGGATGATATAAGGGTTGTCGGATATGGTGAGAATTGTAGTGTTTCGGATGCAGGAAACCTGGAAACCTAGGTAGCCACATGAACGTTCTTGTTCTTGCTGGCCCTCAATATAAAATAGGAAGCTTATATCTAAACCACCGCAGATCTCTCCTGGCACAAGGTCTCGAAGTTTTGGATCCACGCATACTGATTTTTTTCTATTACTGATAATAATAAAGCAAAAATGGTTGAAACTATAAATGGAGGGGAGGAAGCCTTGAAGAGGAGAACATGAACAGAAAAGCTGGGAACCATTTGAATACAAAATACAAATACTAGGGAGTATCGCGAAGATTTGTGCCTTTTTAGATTATAAAATTCAACAGCCCCCTAGCCAATTGTTCAAACTTCTTACTGGCAAACAATGAAGAGGGGTTGACTTGACTTGCTGATGGAAGGGTTCAGAGAAAGGCTAAAAGCCTTCTTTATGGGGCGGGTCCAATTCGGTTGCTTTACTTGGGTCCCACCGGAGTATTGCATTAGTCTCTGTTTTGAAAAAGAATCTTGTTCTTTGATTAACATCACGGGGTTCAATGTACAATGTTGTCTCAAAAATACTCTAAATACAGAGGTCTGCCAAATTCCTCTTTACTCAAAAACTAGATGTATACACTTCCTCTTCAAATAATCCACAAAAGTAATTTACATAGAAATTTGATTATCATCCAGTAACAATTTGAAATTAATGGCATGTAGTAAAAATGTCTGGAATTTGAAGAGTATCCATTGTTTAGAATTTCAAATCGCGAAGTCACAGTATTAGCAGGAAAAAAAAGGCATACGTGTATATGAATTTTACAAGAGCAACTTCAGAATCCTGCACTTATCATACAAGAAGACTTGGGAAAGAGACTTACTTTAAACAGGATGGGCCAAGAGTTTCTGGTAGTCCATGTGAACCGAGTTTCCAACTCATCTTCTCCCTTGCTTAGAAAGACTTGACTCCCTACAACTCTTACTATTCAAAGTCATGGCAGTATTTGACAAATTAGGAAATCAATTACTATTAAGCAAACAGCTTTGTTAAAAGTTGCTTTAGGATTGGATTCCTACGCATTTTATTTGATTCATTCAAATATTATTTTAGTAAAAAAATAAGACCTATTCTTTAGGTGTTGTTAGATGTTAGGTAGTGGCCCCTTGATGTGCTGTTAGTGCTGATATTTGTTTATTTCTTATTATTTAAATATGTACTGCTCATCAATCAAATAATAGAGAGGAATCTTTAGTTTGCTGAACAAGACATGTCTCTTAGCCAGATTTATATGATGTTTGTTTTGGCTTCATCTCTGTTTTCCCTTGTTTCCAATTTCTGGATCTTTCATATGGTATCAGAGCTCTCTTCTTAAGGGATATGCGTGTGAATTTGAAATGTTATGGAAGCCGAAGCCAGTCTCCACTCAATTGCTCTGCCAGTGTTCGATGGAGACAATTACCATATTTGGGCAGTACGTAGGGAGATATATTTAGATGCTTTGGATCTTTGGGAAGCAGTGGAAGAAGACTGAAATTCCAGCACTTCCAGACAATCCCACCATGCACAGATATAAGCGTAGAAGGAGAAGAAGATGAAGTCAAAGGCCAAAGCATGCTTGTTTGCCGCCATCAACGGGAATTTGAGTTGCAAAAGATGAAGGGATATGAAACAATTAAAGAGTATTCAAATAGACTTCTCGGAATTGCAAACAAGGTGAGGCTACTCAGGTCTGAACTAAGTGATTCAAGGATTGTACAGAAGATCCTTGTCATAGTGCCTGAGGAAGCAACAATTACAACCTTGGAAAATACCAATGATTTATCAAAAATTATTTTGGAAGAATCACTTAATTCTCTTCAGGCATAAGAGCGGAGGAAGCTCATGTTGCAAGAAGTCAGCATTGAAGGAGCCTTACCTGCATATCATAGAGATGGCAAGCAGAACAAAAAAAAATGAAAGACCAAGGAAATTCGGTTTCTCTCGTACAAACAACTAATAACAAAATGGAAGTTTCAATGGTAAATACCCTTCTTGCCATCATTGCGGAAAGAAAGGTCACCCTCAATTCAAATGTTGGAGGAGACCTAATGCCAAATGTTCCAAATGCAATCAGATTGGACATGTAGAAATAATTTGCAAAGAAAAAAAAATCAGCACTAAGAAGTTGAAGCCCAAGTTCTAGATCGAGAGGGAGAAGATCAGCTCTTTGTGGCATCTTGCTCTGCAAGTAGTAGTTCGATTGAAATTGGTTGATTGATAGTAGTTGTACCAACCACATGACCAATGACAAGGAACTCTCACAGGTTTAAAGATTCAATGACATATAAATTAGAAATTGGCAATGGCAATTACATGTATTAAAGGGAAGAACAAATCGTCATAACCAACACTATGCTAGAAATTTATGATATTTCTCTGTAATACCAAGAAATTGACTAGAATTCGTTAAGCGTAGGTCAATTAATTGAAAAAGGCTTTAAAGTGATCTTTGAAGATAGTTTCTGTCACATCCTTGATGCCATTGGTCATGAAATTCTCAAAGCGATAATGAAGGATTTTCTTTTAGTCTATGTCTCAATTGTTAATTCTCACATTCTGGACTACAGTGATACCTCTTTTGATTCTTGAATGAACTGCAGACTATCTAAAATGGGATAGTCATCAGCATCCATACTTCAATATCTACTAACTTCTAACTTTTTCATATGATTTAACCTTCTTTTGAGCCTCATTAGAGTTTGCAGTGTCTTCTAATAGAATGTGATCATTGGGGAGTCAACAACCAGCGTTTTATTATACATAGTACCTCATGCTTTTTCTTCACTAAGATGACAAGGAGGAGGATATAATGACTAGCAACATGGGATGAAAGGTCTGATGCCGCATATCTTGTATTATGGGTGTCGCCCTCGAGCCAACCAATGGTTGGGCGTCAAGGGGGCGTGGACCATTTCAAACCATTTGTCAAACACATTTCACTATAAGCATGCTTATATGAATATATATGATATCATTACAATACGATGCAAGTTTTAATATGAAATATACATCATATCATTCAAGGCATTATCATGTTCTTGTGGCGTCCCTTTGAGCCGGTCAGTCGGTTGGCGGATTCGAGGCGAGACTTCCCGGAGGCAGCTCGTTTAGTGCCCCATTTACCTTTTTATTAAATTTTCTTTTTAAAAAGATTTGGTGACCAGAATCACTAGGCAGGCTGAATGAGCGGATCAGGAACCCGAGCGTTTTACTTTGACGTTTTCATTTATCTTATAAACGTTTATTTATGTCATTTTCGTTTTAGGGTTTTGATTCTGTGAGCATTCCAAATATTAGGCTATAAACATTTCTTCTTACTCTGGTCGTTTACAAAATGGCTTATCTTGCCTTTACAATGTGCACAAAAATAATGGTTCAGAGTTCAACTCTTTTGTTCACAAAATATCACATGTTCAAAAGATATGATATGCAAATGACAGGGTATATACTTATACTTCGCAACTTTCTCTATGACTCGACGCTCCTCGATCTTGCCTTTCGTCCCTGTTCACTCGGTACCTGCGCATTGATAAAACAATACGCTAAACATTTTCATGCTTAGTGGTTCTTTATGATTCCATTCTTCAGTTTCAGTTTAAGTGAATCCTTGGTTTGCTAAAAACAGACTTAATCTTTGAATGATCAATGTCGTCTGCCATATACTTATTTCATATACAATCATTTATGGTTCATTGATCATCCAAATATACACTTTCATTTCGAAATTACCGTCATCACTTTTCATTTCATGTCAACATCTAATCAGTCGGGTTACGCCCATATGAATTTAATGATATAAAACATTTATTTTATAACTTTAATACGGTCCCACTTGACTGTTGGCCAGTTATTAAAAAATCGGTTCGTGAACACTGCGTCTTGTCACATTTGGGCTACGAGATCGGGTGTTACATCCAATACATTTGTTCGCGTCTTTGCTAATTTGACCCTTATTGGTATACGATCTATCCTTGATGTGAAGCCGCTTGATTAACGTATTTGTAATATTAAGGCGTTTCAAATCCTTTATAACAAAAATACGATTACAATATGTACATTTGTATAAGCAGTTCATTTTCAATAATCATCTGATTTTCATATGCAAACATTTCATAATCATTTGCCTCAAATCAATTAAAACAAATCAATATGCTTGTCTTATAAATTTAGAACAAACATTTCAAATATTGAAACGAGAATAGGAGAAGATAGAACAAACCAAATCTATCTCTTTCTTTTTGCTTGACTTCAATCTCGATCCTAGGTTAGGTGATCCTCATGGGTCCACTAGCAATCCACACATCATATTTAGTGAACTAGCACTAATCACACTTAACGAATATATGTCGGCTTCACCAAGGCGGTGAAAAGTGCAGTATGTTTTTCACTTAGTTCATTCTTGAGTGAACCCCCGTTAATAGTCATTTAATAGAGGTTCCTAAACAATGATCTTACAATCTGGTGTTCGAAAGTAAAAATAGAAAATGGCTCTTGATGAATAGTGTGTGTCTACGCGCGGCGTGTGCTGCTCTGGCGTAAATGCAGCTCACATTGCAGTAAACGAGCGCGGCCTCAGCGGCGACGGCAACCATTGCGGCGTGGGGCCTATGCTACGATGAAGTGCTGCCGCTTCAGCTGCTTGGCGAAGGGGGCGTTTTGCAGTTCCAATTTTTGCGTTTTCTCCAAAATCACCACAAAATCCGATAAACTCTAGAAATAACTCCCATTAACCTTCTAATATCCTCTTAAACCAACCATGAGTAAAACCTATGGATGGATTAGGGTTTTTCTAACCCAAACATCATTAAAGAAATTCTAGGGTTTAGTTACATACCTCAAATCACTTGGAACTTCTTCCTTCTTGTAAGATCTTGCACCAAAGAGCAAGTCCCACACAAATATCTTGATCTTCCCACACAAACCCTAGCATACGAAGGCTCTCCCACACGTTTTGCTCAAAATGTTATAGACCAGGTCTTATTTCCCCTTTTAAGTGTAAAGCCATGTTTATTGCAAATTTCAATTTCTCATTTTTCTCACTTAAAGCTTACTATTCTCCTTATTTGCACATTCATTTATCATTTATTTCACATTAGCACTTAAGCTTATCATTTGACCCTTACGTCCTCATTTTACAAATTTCCAAATTTGCTCTTTTTTCACTTAGGTTTATTTCCAAGTTCAATCGATTTCTCATTTTAGCATATAATATTTAATCATATGCTCACATTTTCATTTCATTTTTCACAATTTAACAATTTATCAATTTTCCTGAAAAAACCCAAGTTTGGCTCGATTCATACCTAGAATATATAATAAAATTACTATAAATACACAGGAATTTTTGGGGCGTTACAATTCTTTAGTACAACATATTGATACAAAATGACATTTCATGCCCTTGCAACATACATTTACAAAATATTATTAGAGTTCACCCATTTTTCACCCTAATAGTGAAATACATTCCATGAAGATTTATACATATTTGATTTCTATACAAAAAAATTACATGATATCATGAAATGTAGTGGTATGCATGAAACGGAGCATTTACGTATACTCCGAACTATATGACGGTGACTCTATGCTTGGCGGTCTTCAATCTTGGTACTATCTACACGGTACCTACGCTTGAGAAATCAGCGTGCTAAGCATTTTAATGCTTAGTGGTTCTTTACATTTCTATTCTCATTTCATACAATCAATACAACTTATATATATGCACATATAAACATATAAATAACATTGCCCCTATGTATCAATTAATCACATCCAATTCCAAATCATGCATAGGGTAGTTCTTTTCATGCGGCTTCAACTGCCTTGAAGCATAAGCTACCACTTTACCCTCTTGCATAAGGACACATCCAAGTCCATTTAATGAAGCATCACTAAAATCACGTATTCTTTCTTTGTGGAGTGAATTTAGTAGGCTTAGGTGCCTCGGTTAAAACTCAGCTTTCAAAACTAGCTTGACTTTTTCCTCCTCAAATCTCACATTGTTTGGGCTTGATCTTGTCATCGAGTCGCGGTCGTGAAAACCCCTTGTGAACCTTACCAGCAATGTGCTAATCCCGGGAAACTACGCACTTCGTGGAAGGCTTCTCGGTGGTTTCATTCAATAATGCCTTTATCTTCTTTAGATCCTCGAATTCATGTACGTGCAATGTGTCCAAGAAAGGACACTTCTCTTAACCAAAATTCACATTTTGCTTAGTTTTTCATATAAGCTGACCTTTCTCGGGATTCTACTTTCTTGCCCGAAGGTGTGTGTAAAAGCGTCTTCAGGTCTTTGAATACACAAGAGGATGTCATCATAAAACAAACAATGATCTACATAGGCGAGAAAACACGATTCATTAAATCGGCGAAAGCGTTTGATTGCATTTGTCGACCCAAGCGACATTACGAGGACTGTAATGTCGTATCGTTCAGCGCGTCTTATGCACATCCACATCCTTAATCCTCAATTGATGATATCTAGATCGTAGGTCAATCTTCAAAAAGACAATTGCACCTTTGAATTGGTCGAACAAGTCATCAATCCTGTAGGGATGTCTGATAAACTAGGCTCCGCCTTTTTATCCTCATATTGCGTGAAACTACCACCCGCTTTCAGAACCATCGTTCTAGTAGTAGCGGCGGATATCACATTAGAGACGTGGTTCGACCTCTCGCCAATAAAAGTCACTTCCTCGCCACTCGGTGTCCTTAAGGTCACTCTTTTCATTCTACAATCAACTACCATTTAGTTTCGGGATAACCAATCCATCCCCAATATCACATTGAACTCTCTGAATGATAACTCGATTAAGTCTCCCGGAAACTCATACTCTCGTATTCTAATGGGACCCAATCTCTGTAAACTCTATTCATAATGACACTATGCCCCGAGTGGATTTGTCGAAAATGACATACAGATTGTACTCTTCAGTAAACACCCCCCGAGCACAGAATGGTGGTTCAAATAAGAGTGGAGTTGAACTGGATCTATCAATGCATATAATAGTGTAAAGATATAGAAATTATAATATCCACATCCAGGTGCATCTTTCTCTTCCCTTTGCCTTCATTGCATATGCCTTGGTGGGCACGAGCATCTGTCTACCCGTAGTCACGTATTAAACGTCACCGGTTGCACTGGTGATCTGGCTTACTCTTGTTGTCCTTGTTTGCTCTGCTATCTTCTTTGGCCTTCCCTAGTGCAGGGTCTTTGTGAATGGTGACTCTAGGACGTCTGCTACTAATGCTCCATTGGTTCCACACATAAACCAACCTTGTTAATCTCAACATCTCCTTTATGTTTCCTCCCACAATGTGTGCAGGAAGGCTAATCCTCTTGAAGAACCTCTGATGCACAAGCAGGCGATGGTGCACAGTAAATAGTCTTATATGGTAGAAATTTGTCTTGATCAACTGTTGTAGGGCGATTAGAACCCGTGGTGTGTTTCTTACTCTAGTCTTTGATAGAACTTGACTATCGAAGGTTTTCTTACCACCTTTCTTTTCTTTAAATACTCTTCTTCTTTTTGCTTTTCAACATTTAGATTTTATGTCTAGAAAAGTCATCATACTTAAAAATCTGTGACATGGGCTCGAATATGGTCGGTGAGGCCATCTTGAACTTCTTGACATTTCTCTTCTGGAGTCACTAGCATCTCGGGAACATACTTGCTCAGTGGGTGAATTCCCTCGATGTCTGTCACACTCATGTCTTTGTTCAAATTATGAAACTCTCTCATCTCTTGACCCAACCCCGTGCATCTGACCCATACTATTTGCAGATGCAGCCAGAAAAA
The DNA here is from genome assembly GCA_016808115.1 of Tetrastigma voinierianum. Lineage (NCBI taxonomy): Eukaryota > Viridiplantae > Streptophyta > Magnoliopsida > Vitales > Vitaceae > Tetrastigma > Tetrastigma voinierianum. Next base: position 86,499 of record JAEQBH010008804.1, read on the forward strand.
CTCCCGTATAACACTTTCCGGTGGGTGCGAGTTCTAGTCTGAAACCCTGTGGTAAGCCTCATCACAGTAATGTGGTGGCTCCTTTCTAAATTCTCCTCCTATGTGCAATGCATTTGTGAACATTCTCTAGTTCTTTTGAGCCCGATTTTCCCGCATGGAGCTCATCGTCTTTCTCTGAAAATCCATGGGTGGGTATTTTCCATTTCTCTATGGCTATGATGAGAACGGTGTGGCCCAGTTTGCCTTTGCTCTTTGCAATGCTTGAGCCCTATTTCTTTGGAGGATATCCATAATTTTCCTACTACTTGACCTTTCTCATGTATCGATGGAGCATGGGAGAGAGGTATGAGGCTATTTGGGTGACTTCGTGCCTCAACACTATATAAGTTCATAGATCCTTGCTGTTAGAAGTAGACAGTCGCATCGAGTCGTCGCTCCAGCTATTGCAAATGTTACGTAATCATAGCGTTTAAAAAAAAATCATTTTTGTAGAATCGCTCAAGCCTTGGCTGATACCCACCCATCTTGACGGCCCACGGCTGGGTACTCGACCAGGCCGGACGGAACCACCGGACCCGGGGGATGGTCCTCACTCTTTTTAATCATTTCAAATAATCCAATAATTCTTTTCTAAACACATTTCCAAATACTCCAATATATATATATACCACTTTAACATAAAAGGGATGATGTTGATCATGCTTCGTTTTGTTTGATGTGGCATTTGTATCGTTTGAATTAATTCACCTTTATATAATCTGGGGTATTATTTATTTTTCAATATCCAAATATTTATAAAACATAATCAGAGTTAAATTTTCATAATAGTGTTTTGTACAAAATGTGAGTCGAATAATTTCATGTATGTGAAGGAGCTACTTATCCTCGGTATGTTTTGGCGTGATGACTCTAGTGCGTAACATCCAGGAAATATACCTAGCGGTTTGGACTTGTTTAGGAAGACTATTATAAGCTAAATGGAAAATTTCGAAGCCAAAATGAGAGACACGGAATTAATTCAGAAAGCAGTAAGTATATAATTTACCTTGTTTGAGGACCTATTGGTCATAAAGTGAAAGATTAGGGGTTAATGTTTAAAATGCTTGAAAATGAGAATGTAAATAGGGGAGTTATGGGGGTTAAAGGAAATAGAGAAAAGATGGAATGAAAATAGGAGAGAAATGGGGGACGAAAATGCGATTGAAACTTACAAAGCAAAAGTAGTTTTACTTGGCCAAACAAGGCCTTAGCAAACATGGATTTTAGAGATAAATTTGGTCTCAGCTGAGGTAAAAAAGAAGAAAGCAGTGAAGAGAGAGAAGAAGAGGAAAAGAGAGAAGAAGCGGAAGAGGAAGAAAGAAAGAGAAGGAAAAGGAGGAACAGTCCAAGATGTGGAATTTGGTTCTTGTATGGAACTAATTTTGGTATAGATCATATGGAGTTTGTGGCAATTTCAGAAGAAGTTTAGGAGTTTAAACTGGGTTTGTTAAGATTTCTTCCTAAACATAGAATTCTCAAAAAGAGTAAGCTTGGTAACACCTTGAATAGAGACGAAAGCACATGAAATCCTCCAGAGGATGGTTATAGTTAAATAAAGTAGTGAGTTAGGGTTTTGAACAAACCTATTCATCATATTTAGATGTATGGGTCTTAACCCATAATTAAATTAGTTTGAGAAGTATTTAGATAATTATTGAAGAAATATATGAAATTGAAGAAATTGAGTAGAAAAGAGATTAGAAGGTGAATTTGGAATTTGTTTTGTTAATAGTTTAGTATAAAGTGATTGGGAGGATCAAAAAGTATAGAAAAATGTAGAGAAAACACCAGTAAAAAAATTCTCAGGGTTATCTTCTGGGTGGGGATTAAGTTCTGCATTTGTCTCTGGTCATTTTTGGCCAGTTCCTACCATTAGAAGTTGATTCTACCGGTAGAACTGTTACAGTTTCGGTTTGGGCGGGTTTTAAATATTTTATGGCCAGTAACTTTAACCATTTCTTATCCGATTTGAGTGATTCAAGTGGCCATAAATAGATTTCAGGACAGCGATAATAGCTTAAAGAAAGTATTGATAGTTCTGACAAGTGGTGAAAAATTCACTCAGTGAAGTATGTACCATTATTTTCTGCATCAGTTAATGTTTAGTGATGCGAGTTGTTTGGACGTGGCAATTAGGTGCTCAATTGGGTGATTCAGTTGGAATAGAACCCATAGCACCTTAGCTTCAAATATTACAAGGACCTATTGTCAAAATATGAAGTTAAGACCCCGGAAAAATATAAATAGCTACAAACTGTTCCTGAAAAATCAGGTAAAATGACTAGTTGGCATAAAAATGCATAACTTTAGTTTGGATGATGATTGGATTGATTCCAAATTCACCAAATAAACTGATTCATAAAAATATATGAATGAGGTGTGATCTCGACATCATACTTCATAAGTATATGAAGTGCTATATGTAATAACCATGAAAGCAAGGAAAAATATAGAAAATATGTATAGATGGGTTCATAAAACATGAATATGATGAGTATAGGATGTATCATAAGAATAGTAGGTATAAGTTATAAAAGATATGATAAGATATGATAGGATATGTGCAAGATATGATAGCTAATTGCAGGAATGATAGGCACATGAATATAGAGTATATACAAGTAATGAACATATGAGTTGATATTGCATAAACAAATAGATGGAACATGATATAGAAATATAAAGTATAGTGAGATCAAGACATGTTGGTAATCGTAAATGATAGGAATATGATAGTTATCTTAGGAAATGAATAAAATGGAACATACTAGGAACTTTTGTGATGAGACATGTAAATCTTTTAAGACCGATAGAGATAAGCAAAAGATGACAAAGCAAAGTAGTACATGTGCATGAATGATGATACTGTATGGTCATAAAGATAGTAAAAGTATACATGATAGGAATATAGAAAGTACAGAATAGTTAAATCATGATGAGAAATGTATAAATGTTATAATGCAAAAGCAGTGATATAGCAGACCTTGAATAGATAAAGATATATATGACTACATGAATACGAAGTGCATAGATGCATTCGCGAAATATGATAGACAAAACTAAATGATAGAAAAGATAGTATTTATATGTAATAGAGATATATGAAGCAGAAGTAATATAAAGCTACGGATATGAGAGCAGTCACAGGGTAAGTATTGATGAGTATATATACGGCAATTATGATGGCAATAGTTATTCGTGCTTATGGGATATGTCTGCAAGAAATGTAATAAAGGCTGGTTGTATAACTTGCAGGTTTTGAGTAGAGGGATAGATAGGCATGCACATAGGAAGATCTGAATCTGCCGGCATATTCATAGGAGTATTGAGGCCCACAGTTTGGGTCGATGATATAGATCCGTTTGGATTGGGTGGCCCAGGTCACCTGATAGACGAAGATCTTGCTTTCGTCACGGTGATAGTACCTTAGTCTAGATAGCATATGACGCGTCAGCGTCGTGCGATTGATGATACGCCAGTTATTAGCGAGACGAGAGATCCTTGCCGTCTGATAGTACCTTAGTGCATAGTTTTAAAGTATCGACACAGGTATTTGCGAGACATGAAACCAAAGGAAATGATATGTAGATGACTGATATGGAAACGTATATACTATCAGATAAATGGTTTCAATTAAGAACAAGTAATGCACAGTATAAATTGATATGAAAATAAGTATATGAACATCAGAAAAGTAATGAAAGTATACGAAAGCACAAAGTATATGATAGATAGAATATGAATGTACGCGATAGTACAAGTATGAATATGTATGTATGAAAAGTATAGATATAACATGAGACATGAAGATAGAGACATAGGCTTACAACATGAAGAAAAGGCTGAGAGCCCGGAGTAAAAGACATATGAAACACAGTATATAGTATAAAATTATAGATAAGCGTACGGGATGAGTATAAGATGAGTTATATGAAAGTATACGAGACGCAAGCATAGGAAACTTGCAAAAGAATATGATCTAGAAATAAGGCGAAATAGATCAAGTATGCGATATAAACGAGGGACAAGAAATAGGCAGTATTTGTGATAGATAAGAATGATATGATATAAGTAATAGTACAAAGAATGCAATAAATCATAGAATAGAAGATGAAAAAAGACATAGACTAGCGATATGATAAGTATAGGAATGAAAAGTTTGACATCTTGATAGGCATATAAGATGATAAGGAATTTAAGTTATAGAAATGTTTAGAGACATATATATTATATCTGTATAAACATGACGATGCTCGCCATTGAGGTGGGTTGTCTTGCTTATCATTCCCAAGCGTAAAGCTTAGTACTGGGGTGGTATAATCAGGTGTGAGTACGAGGAAACGAGAAGACAAGGATAGAAGGCGGGACATTCCACGTCGACCATGACGGTGGGGCTCGAGAGATAGGTGCTCACAGTGGCCCCTTGCATGATCTACGATGTTTTGTAATATAGAAATTTTAAATGTATAGGTAAAATGGACTCACCATGTATGTGTATAATTGTGATGGACCTTCCCCTCAGGTGGTAGTTCTTTTTATATGTCTGATGATTTTTGTTATTCTTGAAATTGTTTGTCTTGCCGTAAATCTGATGCAGATACGAGAAAGAAACGAGTCCAATGAGAGTCCCGGTAAAGTATAGTATGAAACGCAGGCCAGCATCGCCCGACGGTTCGGATCCGCGTCAGGTGGTGGGATCGGGGCGTGATGATTCACTCAGGTCATTCTTTGTTTGTTCTCTTGTTTGCCATGACCGATAAAGCTGCATTGGCGACTGTAACTTAGCGGTTACTGGTTCTTTCATTGGTTCAATACAAATAATAATTTTTCAAACGGTGATTTTAACCTTTTTGAATGATCGATGCAAAACAATACATATATTCATTTCATATACATTCATTTATAGTTTATTGATCATTCCAAATATGCACTTTCATATGCAATAAATCATTCAAAACACAAATCATGCATTTCACAATTTTCTTAACATTTCAATTTGCCCTTAAACTAATTTAACCTATTTTTTCGGTGGATAGGATAACGGAATCATCGGCACGGTCCCGATGGGCTATAGGCCGGTATAAAAACATTTTGTTTTATAACACAGTATGGTCTGTTGTTTCTTGTGGATTTATTAAAATCAACCATTATACTTACCTATATTGTCCGTGAATACAGTTCAGGAGTGACACATCATTACGTTAAGTTCGTAGTCTTGCTAATTTAACCCTTATTGGTATATGACCTCCTCAACTCAGATTCCCAACAATTAACATTCTATTAAGGCGTTCAAATTATTCATAGCAAAATCGATAAATGTACGTTCTCCTGAAAACAATTCATTTCAAAACTGGTGCAAATTTTCATATATAAATCATTTCTATAATCATTGCCTCAAATTAAAACATATCAATATGCTTTTCTTATAAATCATTTAAACCAATTCAAATCATTTTGTAATCATTTACAATACTTTGAATTAGAAGTGGAAGGCAAACCAAAGATTGTCGTCCTTCGGTTCACGTCACCGGAATCTCGATCTCAACTCGGGCTTTCTCCTGGAATTGGCCTAATCCATCGAAATATTCTATTGGTGGGTATTCTAAGGTTTTATTTAGGTCTTATTTCTACTCGACCATACGTTTGTTGTTCCTTTGTTTTCCATCATTTCCTCATCCTTGGACATTCTTATCACTCTTTTTAGGTATTGATATGCCTCATGTTGACGAATTTTATGGGTTCAATGGGGTCTAAATTTTGATACACTTATTTTAGGGAGATTTGTTTTTCTAAGAAGTCACAGTTTACCAGCTAAATTTGAATCGCTCGGTCGGATAGTGATGACGATTAATGGCCTAAATAATGAAGCGCTCCAAACCTGGCTGTATGTTGAACCCGGGAAATTGACCGAAAATAGAGACTCACTTTTGATGAATTTCAGAATTAGGAATGGGATTAAATTTGGAATACATAGCTGAGGAGATTTGTTTTCCTAAGTCAGTTAATCTAAAATTTGAATCACTCAATTAGATAATTACAGTGGCCAGGATTATAGCCTAAATCTGGCTTCAACCAAACACCAAGCGTATCGGGCGGGCAGGTGGCCAGCGAGCCTCACTTTGACGAGTTTAGGGTCCAAATAAGTCCCAAATTTATGAATATTATTTCGGGAAGATTTGTTTCCTACAGTATAGTTTTATCTAGAAAGTTGAATACTCAATTCGGATGAGTGATGTGAGTTATAATAAAGTAAAACATGGTCTTGGAAAAATTTTAATGACATCTCCCACAAGCCAATATTTTCTTTTATCTGAGAATTCCTCTTTGGGGACCATGACCAATCCTAACAACCAAAGCAACTTAGAGAAACCAGTAAAGCACTTTTATTAAAATTTGGGGTTTCCCAACCCGAACACCTTGCCTAAGAAAATGGGGTTAGGGTTTGGTTTACACTTACCTCAACGAAATCTTCTTCTTTCTTCTTCTTTCTCTTTTGATCATAAATCCTTGGTCTAGGAAAATCCCAAGTTCTTCTCTTCTTCCTCGGTAGTAGTGTCTTACAGCTCTCCCCCTTTGCACAAAATGTGGGTTATGGCGTTAGACCAAAATTGGTATTTTGTCAATTACATGACTAAGGCCATGTTTGGCTACAGTGGTCTTCATTTCTTTTTTTTTTTCATTTAAGCTTCATTTCACTTTCATTTCCTTCATTTCATCTCATTTATACTTTGGCACTACATTGCTCTTTATGACCCTTAAGCTATTTGACATTTTACCAAATTTATTTAGCTCTTGTAAAATTTACGGGTTTTTATCATTTTTACTAAGTCATTTTAAACTTTCGAAAAATATAGCAATTTATTTACACCACTGAATATGTTATAAATGATTAAGTATTTTTAGAGCCACATGAACTTCCTTGTTAAGCAAAGTCTTCAAGACTTGGTTGAAATAGGCTCTTCTTTAAAAAGTTGGGTTGGCCCCAGATAAACTCCCCTTCTAGAAAGCCGACCAAGCTCTTGACTTTGGTTCACTCTTACTTGTGATTGGCCCGATTGGCATTTGAAGTGGATCTTTTGTACTTTGATTCTCATCATTCTTCCACACATATTTGGTTTTTTAATTTGTTTTTGTGATTTCGTCATCGTCTTGTTGTGGCGTGTGGCTTTGTGTCGTCTTGGTATGACGATTTGTTGTTCATCGTCATGTTGTGGTGTTTACTTGTGAGTGAGTGATTCAGACGTCAAAGTACATTTGATCATATAGAGACAATAAGTCAAATCATAGTTGTCAATACGTTCTCGAGCTAGTTATATTTACATTACGATCAATTTATAGTATTATCCGAATGTGTGGCTTTAAAACGGTCGTTATCTTGTCGCGGGATGTTGTTTGTCGCCACAGGGTTTGCGAATTTGTTTATGTTTTCTATCAAATGTATTAATAGTTTTGAATCGATAAAATTATCTAACTTTTCAAAAATTAATTAATTATTTTTTAGTGTGATCTGATTTTGTAGAACTAAATAAATTTTGCTTTGATAAGTTTAACGTTCTTTGATCAACTTTGATTATCCCCACGATATAAAATCAACGGGTTAACAGTTTCATATTAATTCGGTTAGGGTTGAAATTATTGGGATTGAAGTAAGTTATATTATATTTGGGTTCATTCATTTCATCATTGGATTTAGCTTAGGTTGATTCATCGTGACCTAACTCTTTAGGTTATGGCGTAAAACGAGAAAAACTAAATTTTCTAAGAAAAGGGAAAACATAATTTGGTTTGAAAATCTGGTACACAAGATCTCTGAATGAAGCAGGACTTCCTTTGTTGAAATTGTACAAGCGGGATCTAACTACCCATAAATTGTTCAAATTCAGAATAGTGAATTGCGTATTCAGTCTTGATGTTAATCTGGTTTTGCTGGCACACATGTTGATTGGAAGAGCCACGGCATGCACGTGTTAAGTCACGGAGCAGGTGAATAAGGGCTCCAGTGGGATACCATGAGACATGTGGTGCAGCATGATTGGGTGGAATCAAAGTAGATGGATATGGATAAGTGTGTCGAGGCGATAAAGTGATGACACGTGGCGTGAGAGAACTCCATGACCATCTGGGACTACGGTGGGATGGGATAGGGCGAAAGGAGACAGGGAGGAAAGAGAAGCGTGAGAGCTTTAGAGCTCTACCTTATCTCTAGAATTTAGTGATTAATTTGATTTGGCGGACGGAAAAGTTGATCTGGCGTGAGGCTTTCATGGGACAGAATCAGGAGTGATGACTCTAGATCATGGGGTTTTCTCCTACTTGGTTCAGTCTTTGGCTGTGACATAAATGTTGTGATGTTCAAAGTTTAAATGGCGTGTTGATCCAAGTTGAAGTGGTCATTGAAATTACGGATTGTTTTTAGAGATTATCTGGATTGTTTGGTATTGGGACGGATTGGACCATGGATTGGCCCATGTGTGCACTGTTTGTGTTATTGCCAAAATTTACGGTCGCCATGTTTGGTTGGCTGTAAATCGTGTGTTATGCATACTTGATATGTGCTGCAATTGGCATGAGATTGACATATTGCATTTCTTGTGCGCGGGGACCTGCAATATGGTGTAGTGTGACATGATTACGGAAAAATATCGGGTTGTCCACAATGTTGCGTTATCAAGTAATGTCACCACAATATCGGAGGGTTGTCACAGTATTGACCTTGGTCACTCATTGTGAGTTGTCCCACGCGAATTATTTACCGGGTATGTGATTAATATATCTCATGGGAGGGGTTGTCACTTTTGATAAACAAACATTTTTGTTTTGAAAATTATTTTGGAACATAGCAAATGCATGGCGAAGAATTGGGTGAGGCCTCGGGGCGTGGATGAGGCATTATGAGCATTAGTAGATCTTATAATTTATAGATATTGAATGTGGTTTGTGACAGCTTAGATGGAGATGGCAGGTGGAAAGTTAATCTTGGCGTTGCTCACCAGTGCGTGGGAATAACAATTTCAATCTTTGAAGATTTTTGAGGGATGGACATATCCGAGGGACTTAGTGGCGAAGAAAAGTGAGCCTACTTTTTGTATTAATATAAAGTTTTTGGTGAAAACCTAGTTGTGCAATGTAAGAACAAGGGTTGTAATTAAAGCTTGTTTGTATAATAATACATTTTTGACAGTTTCAGGTTAAATATGGCCTTTGTAGTAATAAAGATTGGTTATGTTTGAATTTAGAGTGTATTGAACCAACGAAAAGAAAAGGGGCATTTGAGCCTGAGAGGCCATGAGCTGCCCATTGTAGGCTCGGTTCAGCAACAAAGAGACGTCTTTCACGATAAGGCTTCCCCAGGCGTGTTGACAGGCCAAGTCATTGTGCGATAAGGTGTCATAAGTCAAGCGCCGTGTGGAAACGCGTGATAGATGCAGCAGTGCGCATAGGCGGCTAGGGCGTCTTGGCGTGACCAAAATCCATTACCATGTGTTGTTGGAGTTTTACATTGTGACGAGGTACGGGGGTGGCGACCGAGGTTGGCTGACCGCAGTTCTGCTGTCGCCCAACGTGGCTCTTTGAGCATAAATTCCGCGACCATGGCGGTCTCGGGATATGGACAAACGGGAGGCCATGCCATGACGGGGACCGATCTCTAAATCAGTGACGGAAGAGCTTATAATCTGCCATGATGAGTTTGGTATACGACGGGAGGCGGCTGGCGAGATGTCCGTGTGCGCATGCGCACTAGTGATAGCGGCGATCTTGTCGACAAGCGATAGTCTTGTGGCAATATGATAGAGTGCGGTGTGCTTTGTTCATGCCTGATAGACATTGATGTGCATTGTTTGGGGTCTTTGTTCATGGGATCTTGTTAACGAACTTGTTCAAAAAAAAAAAAAAAAGAGTCTGAAAAGTATTTGCAGGTTGGGACTACATAATTATGTTGGGAAAGAGGATTCATTATAGGCAAATTTTATCCTAAGTTAAAAGGTCGACTTGCTTCCACATTGAAGTTAGGATTCTATATGAACCCAAACCCAACTTGTATCATATGGTACAAATACGGGGATCAGATCATTTACAGAGATTATCTTGAACATCGACAGTATCTTTCAAATTTAAAAAACAAATGTGACAATGAGAATAACATAAATATTGTTTAAGGTAAATTAATTAAAGTCAGAACTAATTATTGTATAATTAAGTTCTTTAAAATACTATTAATTATTAAAAATGATTAATTTTCAACTCTTCAATAATTTTAAAATTAATTCTTGCTTCTCAGAACTTTATGTTTACCAATTTCCTCCTAAATGGAAAATATAACAACTTCAAGGAATGAGCAATTTCTCTGACACATTGTGTTAGGAAGTGCTGATTGCAGAAAAATATTTGAGGATCTCTGCCTCATGTTTGTGGGACATATTAGGAAAAATGGGTTTGGCGTAATAAATTAGCTATTGACATGTAATTAGCTATCTTTGAGGCATAAATTAATTAGGTCCCCTGAAACTCTTTGTAGTGGGTCCACATGGGAATAATGTTCCTCTCATTGAGGAATGAAGATCATATATTGGTACTCAAAACCATTAAGAGTGGTAGAAATTGCCTCTGACATCTGCCGAAAATGGTAAAAAAGGCTTTAAGCATGTAGAAAAAATGTCCCACATTGGATAGAGCAGACTTTTAAAAGTGTATATACACCAGCCTTGTAGTGGGGTTTGGGCACAGGGGCACAGGTTTGTAGGGGAGGACCTAACTATGCTTGGTTCACTACCTTGTGCCGTCTGCTGAGCTGGGTGATGTGAGGTGGGTGTGATTTAGTAAGCCTTATCTTTTGGAGAAAGGTGTCCTGTGTTGTGTATACACCGGACTGGGCGTTGTCATTTTCTGACGCATAGGTTACCGTGGACTCAAAGCGTTGTTTGTTTGAAGCCTTCTGTTTGGCTGAATGGGCGTCTTCTCCACACGAACCACGGCTATTAATATGTTTCAAAGCGAAACGGACAGTGACTTATGCGTGCAAGCGGTCATGAGGTAGTCTCATAAACCAGACACACATTCAAGCATTTAAGAATAGAAAAGTTTTCATTACATATCATCTTGGTTTTAAAGATATGAGTTACTGCACAAGTTTTAAGTTCGATGTGATACATTGGTGCTTTCTTTGTGTTGGGAGATCATTTTATCACAGGAGACGTATTAGCAAGAACTGGCTTTCCAGCAATAATTATCTTAAAAATTGTGTCTAATAAGACTTTGATCGGGTTTTTATTTAAAAAAGCAGTTTCCATTTTATTGCATTACAGTTCTGTTCATCATTTTTGTTTTGTTCTCATTGTCATACTGATATAGCGAAATAACAATCTTAAGACAATTTATTATTTTTTACAATTATATATATATATATATATATATATATAAGTTTTAATCTCTCGGTTCACACTTCATGTTCAGCGAAGCTGGAAAAATCAAGAGAACTACATATCTGAAATACAGAACTCAAAGCTATAAACTTGATTTGCTTAAATCTGTTAGTTTTACTATTAAGTTATCTGCGGGAATTATAGAACTTCTCGCCACTGTTTGGTTAATACTATTTTATTGCTTTCGAAATTTGGATCAGATTATTTCTTAAATTTATGTGCATTTACGCAAATATTAATGACTAATAAGTTCCTACTCTCTTGTGGTGCCTCCTCCAACGCTGTTAGCTGCAATGGTGTGGTCATGGAGAAGTCGGAAAAGTTTAATGGGACATATTTGAAGTGGCAGCAAGATGTTGTTCTGCTTAAACACTTCGATTTGACCGATTTCCGTGAAGGGTCTCCGCGTTGAAGGAAAATGATAACAGTAGTTTGTTGTTATTGGAAGCATGAAGCTTATCTTTGATTTCTTGTACGCAACTATCTCACGAATGGCGGACACACTATATAATGTATTGCACCTTGATACTCTGAGAAGCGTGGGAATCCTTGGACATACAAGGCTTAGAGATCACGAGGCTCGAAAGTTTGTAGTGGGAAAATTCCCCAGACTACAAGATGTGATTTCAAGGCCCATGTGATCAACCAAGAGTTAAGGTCTGATTTTGCACTTGGCAAAGGGATGTCTCTAGTGAATCCTTCCAAGTGGTGCAAAATTATTGAAGAGTTGCAACATAATGCAGGAAAAATTCAAAATTGCCAGCATGTGAGAAGAAATGAAACTTGAGGGCTTGTAGTGAAGAACAGAATGAGGGAAGAACAACACGTGCATTTGAAAAGGTGATTAAGTATCTTCAGTCAGTCCAATGTTGTGGAGCGATACCTCCCACAATAACAAGAGAGAATATGATGTGAACTGGTCCCAAACGAGGTCCTCGCAGAAAGTTCAGTGAGTGATGTCTGTAATGGCAGACTATTAAGGATTATCCATAGTGCGAGTTGAGGAATCAAAGAAGAAAGCATGTTAAATAATGTATTGTTGGATGGCTTTTTAGTGGTATGTCTTCAGTACTTGTTCTATTATGAATCTCAAGTTGAGAACTTCGTGCGACAATACCAAAGGAATGGTGAGGAGTTGGATGAGGCCACTAGTCAAATGTTTACTCAGTCAGAAGATGTTTCTATGTCATGTCTGCATGATAATGGAGAACCAGCTCTACCATGAATGACTCCTCTTCTTCGAGTTGAAATTCAAGGGAAGTGATAGTGAAGGAGATGGCATCAGGAGCTGAGGAACACCACTCTCGTGATAATGGTGCCATCTTACAGAAATTGAGAGAAAGTCAGTCATCTGGATCATTATTACCAAATAGAGAGATACCAGATTGATGTTGTCATGAGTTACAGCTAATCCTCACCAAAAATGGGATCATGTCTTGGGAAAATTTGTAATGATGACTCTTCAAAATGACGTGGCAGACAGTGTTCCTCTTATTAAAAAATGATATGGAACAAAATCTTAACATCTTACTTGGTCTTCAAATGTGTGATGAGACTGGACAATCAATTATCTTTATTATTGGATCATTAATAGATATAGCTCAGTTGCAAATAAGATCTGGATCATAGTAGGATTTGTGTGAATCTAAGCTTTGCAAGGCTTCATAAATCAATTGAAAGAAGTAGTGAACCACAAAATTATACATTTGAATCTCTGTGATGCGAAATTGTTGAAACTAAGATTGGTAAAAATATTTTTTCTTATAACTAAATTAGGTTTGAGAATCTTAATATTTTTCATAATCAGAAATAAAGAATGAGACATTGAAATGTTTTTAGCTGCATTTAAAGATAAAAGTCAGGAGAACAAACATTGAAAAATCAGATAGTGATGAGATGGTGATGTGACACCTTTTGGTGATTTTTTGTTCTTTGCTTTGTGGTATCAATACACGAGCTCACCTGTTCTTTCAAACCAGTGGATTCTTTGACATGAGACCAGACTTTTAAAAAGAATGATGGTCATGCTATTGATTATGGGACTACCCTCTATATTTGTGGGAGGCTCAATTCTTTCCACAATTACATATTATCTTCAATCACATCAAAGTAATCCCAATAATCTATAACAGTTGTGGAAGATTCAAGACCTTCATTGCAATACTTAAAGTGTGGTGTTTTTGGCTGAGTGGTAGTACCTATACTAAAGTTAAAATCAGGACAAAACGATTGAATTATAATTTTCATTGGATATTTTTACAATGTATTACATATCAGTTTCTGATCATAATTGAGTACTAAATGCATAGTAATACTATTATTAAGTCAAGGAGTACATTTTCTTTGAAATACATTTCATACAAATCACACAGTTAAGACTAAGTAAAAGAATAACGATCTTCATGATAAACAATAATCAAGTAAACCAGATAATGATGATGAACACCAGGCGTAAAGAACTAAAACAATCAAAATCATGCCATTCAGATTTTCTAAATCTTTGTTAAGACAGTGAGACTCAGAAAACTTGAAGGAAGAACAATCATTGAGCCTAGCTCAATATTGGAAAGAAGCTATAAGCTTGATGAGTAGAATCCATTTTGCAGAATCATAGGAGACATTGGATCCTTCATAGTTCAGAAAACCTCTAGATATAAAATGGATATTAAGAAAAATAAGCAGGATGGATCCATTAGATAATCTTAGAAGACCAGCTAGTCAAAAGTTTATAATAAAAGAAGGGCTTGGATATTTTGATACTATTATGATTACGAATATAATCATTTATATATTAATAGCTATTAAATATACACGTCTTGAAATCACATCAATGAATAAGAACCAACTTCTTAATGATGGAAGCGGATGAAGAAGCTCATACATGTGAATATTCAGAAGAGATTATTGTTAAGATTAGAAAGAAAGTAGATAAATCATCAATTTATCTCATATTGATGAAATAATAATATTATGATAATAATAATAAAGATAAGTCAAACTACGAAAAATTTTCAACAATAAAGTTCTGTGAAACTTAGATTATTAAAATATTCATTAATATTCAACTGAGATCAATCAGTCCAGCAGTACTTGATCTTAAATCTGACATCAATAACTGAAAACATATCTGCAACAGAATATCTTGTGAAGAATTGGAAACACAGTCATGTGTGTGATTGTGCTTGCATCAGGACTGTAAACTTAGTTGTGATAAATTAGAGTGATACCTTAGTAAATCAGGTCAGGAGACATTAGGAAGAATAATAATTAAGAATTGCAGGTGATTTGTGCACCTAGCTAATAGGATTTGCTATCAAAATATCATGTTCTTGGAAGAGGATATTGGTACAGTGATCCATCAGACACGAGCTCAGTCACCAAGTGGCTGTCTTCATTGCCAGTGGTGGGCGAGGTGTGGAAATCTTCAATAGCGTTATTCTTCGATCACGATAGAATATGAGTTTATTATTGATCATTTGGTGAAAGCGGGTAAACCCCAGGCATTTCACCCAAGATATTCCGAGTGTGACCCATGACTTTTTATTGCACCGCTCATCTGCATTCATTTAAAATAGTGGTCAATGATTGAAGTAAACACCAAGTCCATATATCTCATGATAAGTCTTGACATCTTCGATGAAGATATAATAAATGAACAACTATCTCTAATGGTAGTTATGACCATTGGTCACATAAGATCAAAAGAACATTCGCGGATCAGTTAACAGGTTTGACGAAGCGACAATAAATCATCAGAGGAATAGGTTTAACTGTATACAATAAAAATCGCCATAATAGTAACCAACCCTAGGCGATTGGAAGTCCCCGAATCTAAATCAAAGGACCAATGAATTTTGTGTGACTCATTGAAGATCCTCACGGAAAACCAAATCTCTACGTTCTATGATCATAATAGTGATGCTACGGCGTTGAGCGGGGGTAAGCCACACTTTTAATGATTCTTATATCTTTGTTAAGGAACAAGTGGAATTATAGCGAGAATACTTGCATGAAGAATTCACCTATGTGTAATTTTGAGAGCTGGGCGAGTTCTATGAGAATGATCAAAACAAAATTCTGAGGCTCATAAAACCGGGAGTGTTGGAAGCCAAATGTTCCTGATGGTGAGATGAAACTATATGGAAAGATTCATGTGGATAATTCTTGTCATGATTACAAATGGATGGGCAGTTCAAGGCATCAATTCATTCTGATCATTGGAGTAAACCACGTTTGCATTTTACAAAGGAAGGTTCAGGAGCCTGGCTTACCTTTATATCAAAAGACTCAGTGGAACTCTCACCTGTATAGGTGTGACATGTTTGCATTACTTTGGGTGATTTCACATTCATGTGGAGGATTGTTGAAAAAATGGGTTTGAGCATAATAAATTAGCTATCTTTTAAATTTCATTAAAATGGGTCCCACAAACTCTTGGTGGTCCACATTGGAATATGTTCTCCTCCATGAGAGATGAAGATCATATATGTTGGGTTGCCAGAAGCCGTGGGAGTGAATTAGAAATTGCTCCTCAAAAACACATCACCATAGTGGTAACAAAAGCTTTAGCTTGAAAAAGCTTGTGTCCCATTGGATGAGGAACAAGACTTTTAAAGAGTATATATACCTACTTGGGTTTGGGCCCAGGCGCAGTTTAATAGGAGGAGGCTGCATGTGTGGTTACCACACATGTGCTGCTGGGCTGGTATGTGTGTGGGTGTGGGTGTGATTTAGCCAAGCCTTATCTTTTTGGAGAAAGGTGTCTTGTTTTGTGTATATATTTTTCGGACCTAAGGCGTTGTGGTTCATTGAGCATATATGAGGTTACCATTGTGTGTGGACTCAAGCATTTGTCATTGTTGTAGGAAACCTGCTGCTTGAATAGAGTCTTCTCTACAGGCCTTGGCTGTGTTTGTTGCCTTAACAGAGACCTGACCCAGCCATGCAGTACCAAACGGAGTCTGGTAAGTCTATAAATAGGACACATTCAAGCATTTAAGAATGAAAAAGTTTCTGGTACATATCATCTTCGTTTTAAGAAGCGAGTTTTGCCTGAGTTTTAAGTTCGACAATAACCATTGGGGTGCTTTCCTTTGTGCATTAAGTTTCATCCCTATACCAAACAGTCATGAATAAGTCTATAAATAGGACACACATTCTGACATTTAAGAAGAATAGAGAAAAAAGTTTTCATTACATATCATCTTCGTTTTAAGAAGCGAAGTTACGCACAAGTTTTAAGTTTAAAATGACCAGCCATTGGGAGTGCTTTCCTTTGTGTTGGGGAGATCATTTTATCTGGGAGGCGTATTGCGAGGAACTTCGAGTACGATATGCGAGGCGATAATTATCTTAAAAGAGTGTGATACCTTTGCAGACTTGCCAGTTAGTTTACGGTTATGCAATAGGCTCTATTTATTGCATTGATTATGTTCATCATTTTTTTTGTTCTGTTCTCATAGTCATACTGATATAGCAAAATAACAGGACAGGGTTGAGAAACTATGTCGGGGGAATCTTCATTTACTCCATTATTGGATTTTTGTGGCGTTTCTACATTTATTACCTCAAACGGGATGTTTATATTCGCGGAGGTATGTTATCTTCACTGGATCAGGTCCTGTTTCTCTTCATGTCATGCCTTTACAGGAGCTGAATTTGCTGTCAAACAGATAATGGTTGATTTTTGTTGCTAGCTGTTGTTTCATTTGCCCTTTCAAATGAATAATACCTGTAACACAGCATGATTTAGTTGTGTATATATTTCTCTGCATGAGAGTTAATTTGGGTCCAGCAGCCCTGATTTTTAGCTCACTTTAAAAATAGTGGTGCAGAACCCGCTCATGAGGTAATGGATGGTAGTATTGGTAGAGACGGAGGGGAGGATCATAGGAACGGTGGGTGCAATTGGAATTTTATTTATTTATTATTTGTTGTTTTCTTTTACAATAAGGTTTGAAAATTTTACCGATGATATTCTTGCTGAAAAAGTCTGAAATTGCAATCAAAGGTTATCAACCGGACATTCTCTATCGAGTGACCCTTGCCTGCAAAAGTAAAATCTTGGCTCCACCACACAAGTATTGCTACAATCTTGATAGTAGCTATGGTTTTCATTAGGGAGAATTAATGTGGTCTTGCCCGACCTCTTTATTACATGTTACAGATGTCATACGCTGTAATGAAGACCAGGTTTGCACATCAAATTCCATGAAGTGCTAGCGCCCCTGGCTTGCTACTCTCCCAACATTTTTTCCAGAGTGTGCAGTCGAGAATGGGTGGACAAAGTGCTTTCAGAGCTCAGTGATGTTGGCATTGCCTACTTTCTGTACACACCATAGCTTATATTGTTTTTGTGGAGTTGGTAACATGTTGTTATACAGAAAGTTGCATGACGTAACCCTTACAGTATCTTCATGCACAACACAACTACAACAAGCAGCACGAAATTTCTCCTCTTGCTGGTAACTTCATTCTACTTTTTGCTTGTTGGAGGTCTTCCCAGTTACATTGCATTTTCAATACCCCAAGGGTCATTTAATTTGAAACAAGGATCGATATTACCTATTTTCTGCCATTTCAGCTGTGATCATAGACCTAATCCGAGGATGGCTTCCTAAATCAAAAGTTTCCTCGATCCAAGTGTGTCGTCCAGAGGTATGATGACCCAGATCATAGCCCCATCAGCCAGCTGGAGCTCCCACTTCAAGCAATTCGCTAAAATTTTGCTTGCTAAGATAAGATGTGAGCCTGTACACATGGATATGTATTAATTCTAAAGTAATACATGATTTTTCTATTAATATTCTGATGTCGGACTTAAATGGTGGTCCTTTCTGCACGTATCAGGCATGGCTCTTCATCCTTTGGACCGTGTAGCTCAGGGAGCACCCCATACAATGGCACTCTTCCTAGTGCCAACCCATTTAACAACTCACCTTACTTTTGTATTCTTGGGGGCCATATGGACTGCAAATATTCATGACTGCATTGACGAGAAGCTGTGGCCGCCTTCGCTGGAGGGAGTTATCATAATACATCGTCGTCAAACCGCCGCAACTATTGTCTTTACACAATATGGATGGATTGGATGTTTGGAACTCTATCTCATCCTGTTTCCAGAGCAACCAATCTGACCTGAAACTCATCCATCTTGTTTTCCCTGATTGTGAACTTTTTCTTGTTCTACGTTGAGAGGGTTATCCTTGATACACGTGGCTTCTCTTGAAGAATTGTTTGGATTTGTTCAAATTTTCAGCTTGATGCAACACAAACTTATTCATACACAGATTTCAACCAGTATTATTCCTGAATCTCAATATTAATACTTGTTAGATAGCCAACTAATGAATGCAAACCAAACCACTAAAATTTTTGAAACGTCACTATAAGTCTATAAGAACTTGATAAAATTCAGAATCTTAAAAGAGTTGAATTCCCGAACAATCAAATGGCCATCAAATTCAAATAGCGGTTAAAATCACCCTTTTGTGAATGCTTATGCATTGACATATATATATTGAAGACTCTTATCTTTTGGGGACATTTTTCTTTTGATTTTCAATCTGGGTGGCTCAAGGAGCGAAAGTGAAGTATAGCCACATTGTTGTCAGAATCTAGCAAACAGGATTCAACAAATGGAGCCTTATTGAATATTGTGATTTAAACAATAGAAGAAGTAAGAATTTCCTTAACGGAGGAATTAAAGTCACTCTGCTTTTTATGAACTTGCCCAAGATCCATTCAGCAGACAACATAGTCTCTCTCTGAAATTGCATTTGGAATAACACTTATATTGATCAGGAAAGCAGAGAGGTATAACAATTGGATTCAAACTCTACATGGGTTTTAGAGCCTCTTCTCTCTCTGAGCAGCTGCGGGGTAATTCTTGTATTAATTATTTCCTATTTGAAGACTCAGAAGATGAACCTACCACCAACCAACATAATGACAGAAACAGGATTTTTAGTGACTTGAAAAATAACAGAAAGAATTTTCATTTTGAAAGGTTTATTTCTTTCCTGCTTTCTCGGTTAGCGCAGGCAGGACTCTGGACAGTAAATTTTAATTGATTAAATATTTGCTGAGAAATTGGTTCAACGAGATGGATCCAGTCTAGTAGTGACTATTTGGAGGATTCACTCACATCGCAACTAATCTACATGAATATCATGGGACATGTTGAAGTCTGAATGCAAACCACACGATGGAAAAAAGGGGATATAGATCTTACACATTTGATATTTCTGATACTGTGCGATGAAAGTGGTCGTGCAGTGATCCTTGGGGCGTAGGAGACCAGGCAGGTGGACTACCAATGATTCAGGCTCAGCGGCATATCGCCTTGACGCATTGCTGGAACTCGATCTGGTCTGGTTTGTATGCACGGCTCACTGTTTTCATTTTTCTATTCTCTCTCAGTCATTTCATGGTTCCGGCGGTCCGAGGTCTTGTTCTTCTTCAATGCACTTGTATGTGAATCGAAATATAACTGCTGTTGTGACTATTCCCACCATCAGCATCTTTTCTCTCTCCAGCCATAATAACATCACATTCCATAACTGTAAACATCAGACCTGTGAGAGACACCAAAACTCTGAAAATACACTCCCGGAGCAATATATCTGGAGTCTCATGTAAGAGTATCGATGTATTGTGATACTATTGTAGGATCACGTTTGATCTGACCTGGGTCTGGCGTAATTTGAAACATAAACATAATAATAATGGAAACTGAAAAATTAAATCTGATTTGGAATCATGGAATGACGATGCGGAATCGATGAAGACACGCAAAGGAGTCTCAAGATCTTCTCAGAATGTTTATGATGGCTGGGAGCAATAAGGAATCTTGCTCTCCTTGGTTAGAAGAAATATTTCTCGAGTACGTATGTGAGAATGAATTATATACGATATCGTAGAGGTTTGGGAGACTGCGGCGGCTGTTATTGAGTTTGACCACGGGCCATACCATTCTGGCGGGACGTCTTCGGCAGTGCAACTGCGGAAGCCCTATATGATTTATTAAGAATCGCTATAATCTGGCTTAATGGGGCCAAATTAATCAATTAATAAAGGCCATAATGAAAAACACCATTCTACGCCCAGGCGATGGTGAAATAGCTGTGTCTTGCAGCATGATCGGGATTATTCTTGTAGTCAATTCGATCCCATAAGTCTCGAACGAGATCATGGCGGTAATTGCATGTACTCATGCGAGCCTTGTGTGCGAGTGCTTTCAACTTTGCGATATGGTTGATATGGTAGTGTGTTAAATGGACAATACCTCGTAATGAGTGATGCTTTATGTGTTATCAGATTTTATTAGTCAGTCTCTCTCGCCCAAGTGTCGCAGCGCAGGCGTGTCGCGGAGAATATCGTCATGGTTCCAACGAACGCAGTATATGTGTTACCTTGATAGGTAACTTTACTTTATATTAACAAAACATAACATTAAAGGCTAATACGAGAATGCCCCATAACTTTGTGTAGTTTGTCACCTCGAGTTTTTCGAAGCCAATTATATGTATAACTCGATAAATAGCATTCCTGCAAAATACCTTATTGAATCCAAGAGTTGATACAAATTCGGTGTACAAAAATGTAATACCGTGGATTGACTTGTATGGAACAGTATAAAACTTAATAAGTACCACGCTAATTTGTTAATCCGTGATGCTCTAAGCCAATGTTAATGACATGTCGATCAAATACATAAGAGCGAAAGGCCTTTAGTTAAGCGGATACGCAATCATATCATCACTGTATTGATATGTGCTCCCTTTATAACATTGCAGGTTTAAAACTTTTTCACTTTATAGTCAGTACTTGACCTCCGTGTCTTAAACGGCAGGAGAGCCTCTTGTTGTTGTTAATAAACAACCTTTGCGGAGTTATTGTCTATTCATGTGGGCCCAATACAAAGTCAAAGCACGGTTAACTCCTTAATAAGGAGTTTGGGCCCTTGCGAGTGGTTCCGAGCATGCTACAAACTCAGCTTGCATGGTAGAGGATGCAATTGATTTATTTGTTTCTCACTTTTCCATGATCTTGCACCTCTGCTAGCAAGATATAACCGATTGTTGAAACTAACTACGTCACGGCAGTACGTAGTCACGAATGCGAATACCCGACTAAATTTGTGGAGTCTGAACATGTTTATGCATCGGCCTTTGTCCTCTTTAAGTACCTCATAACCTTCTTGGCGGCAACTTGATGATCGTGTCGCGGATTTGGCGATATCTGCTAGAAGTCTGTTCTGAGCGATATCGCTTTGTAGTCGTGCCCGAGCATACCAATACTCCCGAAGTGCACTAGCGCCAAGGTACGATTCTTCATTTAGATTTCTCGATATCCCCGAATGAGGACATTTGTGATGGGCTGACATACCCTTTGGATGGGTGATTCTGGCTTACATTGTTGTGTTGATCCTTTCTAAAATACGATCAGCATATGCCCCTCTGAGATAAACCGAATGTGCACTAAGAGCGTTCATAGTGAATCTCATTACCAGAAGCCTGCCTCACCAAGGTCCTTCATATGAGATTCTTTAATATTGTCCGCACATCTAAATGCGATGGCAAGTCGGCTCAACACTTGGCTTGGATATCATCCACATAGAGTATTGGAAAATGATTCTCCGCGACCTTGGTATAACCACATTGAATCTCACTTTGTTACCGACAAAACCATATGAAACGTGTAACACTGAAACTTTAAGTACATTGTCTAGAAGGCTTTGCTTGAAGGCCAATAAATAGACTTTTTCAGTCTTCATACAAGTTTACCTGAATCATTTGCCACAAATCCTTCGGGTTGCATCATATAGACTTCTTCATTAAGGTCTCCATTGAGAAAGACAGTTTTAACATCCATCTAGTGTAATTCCATATCGAAATGAGCAACTAATGCCATGATCACTCTGAAAGAATCTTTAGAAGAGGCTAGGAGAAAAGGTTGCCTTCATAGTCTACTCCTTCTCTGAGTGAAACCTTTATTTACGGTCGGCTTTAAGCTTCTCAATCTTTCCTTTATATGGTCCCTTTTAGTCTTATACACACCCGCACGTGGGTCTATGACCTTAAGGTAATTGATAAGTTCCCAAACTCCATTATGCCTCGTAGATTGAATTTCATCTCTCATTGCGGCATCCGACCACACGATTCGGCGAGAGACGAGCTTGACTTCCTCATAAGTTATTGGATGGAGTCCGCAGGCAGATATTGTAGTCTTGCTCTCTATATAGACTAAATAGTCAGGTGTGGTATAGCTGATCGTCTCTCCTAGTGGATCTCCTTCTTTGGGTAGTAATAGCCCATCCTGCGGGCCTTGATGGACTTCAGCTGGGGTGTCTCGACAACGGGATCAGGAGTCTCAGCCGGGTTGTATGATGTCTACAATTATTTGTATGGGAGGAGATAAAAAGATACCACATTGCCACATGCTATAATCATAGTGTGTAGAAGCGCTCCTTTCTTCGGCCAGTCAGCTCAAAGCAGCTTTTTGTGATTCTAATTCTTGTGCCTCCATTGGGATTATAGGCAGGTATCGCGCCAGATATTCGGGTAAAGATCTGAGTAACATGGTTGGGATTAACTTGCTAATGTTGGATTACTCTGACTTCATACGCGAGGACATCCCAGGCAAGATGGTTTAGGCTAGTACGCCCGGGTCCTGCTCAAAAGGAGTCAATGGAGCAGGCTTTTGTGAGTACATGATTGAATGCTGAATTTGTTTTCAAAGCTTCACCACAACAGAAAATCGAATTGGAATTTATAACACTAATCATACTCATACCATTTCATAAGGTAGGATTGCGCCTTTAAACAAAAATGAAACACATTGCCATGTCTGAGAATCTCTAGTATTTGGCGAATGGCGCAAGGTATCGGCATATTTTGTGCTTGCCATAATACTCTCCACGGATCTTGGATCAACAATATGTGTTTTTCCCAAGCGTGTTTCTCGACCCGGTCAGAAAAATCTTGAACTTGTCAAGAGACTCGAGACTTTTCTTTAATCAAGTACAATATTATCTCGAGAATAGTCATGATCTTGTCTTGATGAAATAAAAATTCCTACACAAGGTTGCCGATATAGGTCCACTTATATCGGTGTGAATGACTTCAGCAAGTCGAACTACGGATCTGCCGATTTTCTTTCTTATCTTGGTCATTTACCTCTGACAGTCTACGCATATCTACAGTCATTTTTAAGGCGGCGGGATGTTAGTGCTTTGGCCTTCTTCTGCATCGTGAGATATAGCGTCGTTTATCTTATGTCGTAAGACTCTTCCTTGAGTAATGGTCTCTTAGAAACAACCTTTTCGGTAGTATAGCGCGTATATGTCATTGGGAGATAAAACATCTGTATAATCGGGTGGACGTATAGCGGCCTGACCTTATTGAATTAAATATTAAAATAAGCTTTCTTTTAATTTGAAAATCATATGAATCTAAACACGTCCCGGAAACTAAATTCCGTCTAAAAAGGAAGGTACATAAAAAGTGTCTTTTCCGACATCAATTTAAAGCGAGTGCAAATTAAGATTACATCTCCCACGAACATGACATCGGCCTTCGTTGTTTCCCACGGTGAGCTTTGATTCATCCTTGTTTGGCTTCCTCGGGTTTATATGATCGCCTTATGTTAGCGTAGCACGTTGATTGCTCTTCAACCAAGACCACGAGCTGGATGGTGCTCTGGATCAGGTTGGATTCCACAAACAAGTGTTAAGAATCATTGCACAGCGTAAGCCCACGTTTGGACACGAGCTTTAAATTTTGCACACTCTTTCTTACATGTGACCTTTCCTCTTGCCGAAAGGCGGCGATCACCATCTTTTGAGAATGTCTTCTTTGGACCCATATTGTCGGATTAATGGGTAGTTTCTTTAGCACCTTTATGAGTACGACTTTTGAACTTTTTCTCTTTATGGGAACTAGCGGCATATAAGGCCATATGCTCTTTATAAGCTATTAAGTTTCTCTTAACTTCTACCACCACCCTTGCTATTAAGTCATTAACTAACGAGTCATCTTGGGAATTGTAGTTTGTCTTTTATAATCCGAAAATGTCGAGGTGGAAGGGTGTTTAGGGCTTGATGCCTGATACAAGCATCGGGAATGGTAACATTAAGAGATTGAAGCTTAGTCTTTAGATACCATATCTCGGGACGTAATACAACACAGAATTTGTACCATCATACTTCATGTTGAAGAGCTTTTGAAGAGTAATTTAACGCCGGCATTATAGTGAAGAAGCTCGAGTTACAGCCTCTATGTTTGCATTCATTTCCTTAGCGATGCAGTCAATTGGTAAACCAGCTTTTAAGTGTTCTTTGTATGGATTTAACCGTTGTCGATACATGAATCTGATAACCATTTCGGGTAGCATAGTCCCAGTTTTTCTGACTTTAATACTAGCAGTGGTTGTGATGTCTCGTTATCTTTGTAGCCTTGATGTGAACATCGCCCGACTCCATTCCAAATGACCCTCTTTCCATTTCTTAAATTCAATCAGTAAGGACCTGTTGAAATAGTTGCCGTTCACGAGAAAAATTGGGTGAAAAAACAAACAAAACAATACAATCGACATCTGTGAATACTCATACGAGAGAACTACATACATCATCATGTCTTCCAGGCGAAGAAAATATGACATGCGCAGTTGTACACTCTCACATGTAATGACCATGAGAACATATTCTAATCTTTCTTGGAAATCACCACCTTTGGGTGTATGAACCCATAGATGGAGTCATTTCGAAGCACATGCCGTACATGTCCTCATGAACCTAACACGGGATCCTCCTTTGGGAATATGATCGCGTAATAAAACGAGGAGACATCCACACAATATGAGGCGATATTTCGCAAGCCCAATCAAGTGTGTGTCACTTTGGCGGTCCATGATGATTGAATCTTTGAAAATCTCTCATACGGAGAGATATAAGCTTTATGTATCGCGTTAAATATATATATATGTAATACCCGATTATCTTTGTTGGTCGTTCATGATCAATGAATTACACTCTACATAGTCCTTATGTGGTATTGTGCTCATGTATTTATCGTAATACGTATTTCCAAAACCATAGAGAAATACAAAGAAAACACGCGAAATACCACTAAATGTCTGGCATTGCACCAAGTTTCTTTGCGTATTTTCGAATATGTAACAACCGAGCATGTAAAATAAATATACCACATTGTAGAGCATTTCAATGACGCATTCTGGTGCCAAGATCGTCCAAAGCGGACGTCGCTTCGGCGCATACGCCGCAGACGCGGTGGCGGAGAGCGCGGATGTACGGTCGAATTGATCAGGTTCGGATGGCGTCTCATCATGATCGAATTGAACGGATCCGGTGGATGGCGTCAGCGCCAATCATGGGGACGGATGGCGTCATCATGACGTCATAGTCGGTAAAAAATCGGGTCGTGGGCGTTGGCCGGGTCGGGTCAAACATCGGGTAGTGCACATTGGCCGGTCGGGTCAAAAATGGGGTGGATCGCGTTGTGGTCGGGCGGGATCCGGATCCGGTGTTAACGTCGGGTGAACATCCGGTCGGGTGTGGTCGAGATAATCATCGGCGTAGTCGACGTAGTCGCTAAAGCCGGTTTGGCCAGTTAATCGGGTCGAGCGGAGAGCTGGTGGGTGATGGCTGGGTCGAGCCGGCGTCGATGGCGGATTAGGGTTCGGTCGGCCCTTCCGCGTAGTCGGTCCTGATGCAGCGTGGCCCGGCGGCGTGTGTGTGGCGTGAGGGGCGCGGTCGGGCACCTCGGCGGCGTGCCACCGCCGTCGATGCGTCGGAGTAGTTTAAATATGTAAAAATATTCATGTTTTGGATTTGATGAAAGATCTAGAAGCGGACGAAGCGGTTGAAGAAAACCACAAAAATAAAATTCTCGATTCAGTATGTTTTGGTCCCAATCCATGGTTGGCTCGATACCAACGCAGGATGCGTTTGTCGACTGGGTGCAGTGTTAGAGCATAAAGCATAATAATAATGGAGAGAAAGCTGGCAGAAAATTAAATACTGATTTGGAATCGTGAATGACGATGCGCGGAATGTTGAAGACACAAGAAAGCGTCTCAGATCTTCTCGAATGGCCTTGATGACAACGGCTTAATGAGAATGCCTCTCACTTTGGTTAGAAAAATGTTACGAGAATCACGTATGTGAATGAATTATACGTATCCTTAGGGTTCTGGGAGGGCTTGATGCATTTGTGAGTTGATCGCGAATTTTACTCTCATTACGAGGCCCGAGACGTCTTCGTGTGTGGCTACAGCAGTCATGTTATAGTTTATTAAGAATCGCATAATCTATTAATTGAATTCAAATTAATCAATTAAGTTCAATTAATAAAGCCCACATAATGAAAAACTTACAACTATCTTTCCTGGTACAAAGTTTAGCAAGGCCAAAATCAGAGATCTTGGGGCAAAAATCTTCACTGAGAAGAATGTTATGAGGCTTTATGTCAAAATGTAGAATTCGTGTATTACAGCCACGGTGCAAGTACTCTAATCCTCGAGCTGTGCCAGCTGCAATTTTGGCCTGTTCCCCACCCCAATTGGTAATTTTTTCTTTGAAGGGTTTCCATTTACATATGTGCTTGTCAGTGGCATGTTCATAAATCAAAATATTTGGACCTCAGAGAAACAAAAACTTGGAGATGAGCAAATACACATTGATCTTAGGAAGTCTTGCTATTGGCACAGCCTCGTGACAATTCTTCTCGATCATGCGTTTCAATTCTGAGTTACTGCTGATTTTGTGCTCATTGACCATTTGTAAAAACAACGCTGTATCAAATCAGATTATGATCTTTGTTTGGAGCCGAGGATCATGGTTGTTTAGGCTTCTTTGATCAGTTTCTTTTTGTTTAGATTGATCTGCGCTTCTTCCAGAGAAAGCTACTAAACAGGCCGCAACACAAACGGCTGTGCATCAGAAGAAGGAATTTAAAGTCAAAAAAGAAAGGAAAAAAGCAGCACTATATTTAGAATCCGCTTTGTACAAGTGATCTGGCATTTCTAACCCTTTTTAATGCTTGAAAATTTTCAGGCTGTTTTCAAGTCTAGAAAAAGAATAGTGCTTCCTAAAATCACTGCAAGTGAGCTCTTGATCTTTCAAAAAGTGTAGACTACTTTTATGGAAAACACTGTTGTTTCTAATAACATGAATGGCCATAAGTGCTGAAGACAAATACTGAGAGATAGATTGTCCAAACATAATATCCAACTCGATGTTGATGAAAAACATAAGCGAAAGAAGATTGCTTTAGAAATGGAGTGAGTTAAGGTGTGCAGAGATCAGTTTGATAAGCTGGGGCTGCTCTAGTCAGTGGTAGGAAGATATGCGGGATTCACAACTCCTGAAACAGTTTCTTTTTAAAAAAATAATAATTGTTTTCTCTAGAAAAACGTCATTAGTTTAGTACCTGATTTTCTCCAGCTCATACACATGTTGCCTTAAGCTAATCCGCTTTTAATTAAATACTACCAAGTTTCATGGAAATTTTTTTATGTAGCTAATTTAGAAAAGTAATCTTATATATATATGTGGAAACTCTTTGGCTTAAAAAAATGCAATTTGGATGAATATAAATAATCGTTTTTAAAGGATTCAAGAGATTATGAAACTATTGGGAGGAGATTGCTGACAATCAATTAAGTAATTATTGTGTTATTATCTTTAAAAATTAATTAAACTAATTGTGATGATGATGATGATCATCATCATCTCCGTAATCGTGTGTACAAACAGAGATTGAGAGGAACATTACCTGGGTCGTTCTTGCCTTCATTGTCTTGTTTTTCCACTTCGCAGGAGATGTACAAGAAGTATAAGAAAGAAATAGAAAAAAGAAAGAAAAAAAAAAAGAGAGGAAATAAAGCCAAAGCTAAAAATTAAATTAGGAATAATTATTAGGAAAATTGTATTTATGATTTATCAGCGATTCTATTTAAAAAAAAGTTTATAAGAAAGCGAAACAAAAAACGAGAGTTCTTCATTTAAAAATAATTTTACATTAGAAATTTAAAGCTAAACAGTTATTCGTTAAATAATTTATATTAGGTTGTTACCAATGTGAGAGTGTTATTGTTCAAAATATCCTTTTGGCTGTAGTCAAAAAACCTAAAAATAATAAATAAAAAAACATATTTTTAAATAACAGATTTTGAAAAGATTTAACAAAGGAAAGTAGGTGTTAAAAAAAATATATAATATGTTTGTTCATAAAATTTAAAATATAAAAATTTGAAATTACTATTATTTTAATTTTAATTTTTATATTTATCTTTTATATTTGATTTATTTTGAATGTTTTTATTTCAAAATATTAAAAATGTAAATTCATAAAAAAAATTGTAAGTAAAAATTAATGAAGTTCTAATATTTTATTAAAAAATCTTTATACTTTAAATTTTTCTGGTCTATTTTAATATTTTTAAAATACATTCAGAATAAATCAAATAAAATAAAATAATAGTAATTTCAAATGTTTATATTTTTAATTTTCCTGCACAAATATAATATATATATATTTTTTGAATTATTTTACTTTCTTGAATCTTTCAAAATCTATTTAAAAAAAATATTTTTTCTTTTTTGTTTTTCTTTTCACACAGTTAAAAAATGAATTTTGAAAAGAACTCTCTTTTACAATAGTAACAACCCTATGAATTATTTTTTAAATGTACCCTTGATTTATCATTCCTCTTTTTTTTTAAATGGGAATGTATTAATAAACCATAGTATGTTTTACCCACAAATTGTTGGGTTAATTATGTTTTAGGTAACCAGGGAAATAAATTTAGGAAATGGGGCCAAGAAAAAGATTCCCAAAAGGGGTATCTTTGAGGGTTTTAAAGGAACTCAAAATTAAAAGTTAAAAGGCTGGGTGGGTGGGGTTGGGGAGACAGGAGGGCAGGTTTTGTTGTAGCATACAGAAAGAGGATAACTCATGAGTCAGATGGAAGAAGTAACAAGAAAAGAAAAATTGAGATATTAATATGTTGATTTTCCGGCAGCAGTGAAACTTACTGAAACAGTAGTCAACTGAGGACGGTCAGGAGGCAAGCTTACTGGAAATAGTAATCACTGAAATTAGAAGCCCGCACCCCCACTACCGCTGCACAAGCTACAGTCGCTCGCTATGTATTTCAAAGTGAACCCTCTCTGACTCTCCCTCACCAATTCCTCTCCAATTTCATTACTCCCATCATCCGCCTTCTCTTCATAAAGCCCTGTTCCCAGCTTTGTTCTGCACTCCTTGGCAGCAAGATCCCAGTTTGGATCTTCATTCGCCATGGCCAGAACCGGACTTGCTCCATCATCACTACAATAATTGAGCTTGTAGCGTAGTAGATTATCATGCAATCTAGCTGAACAATCAGATAGAAAGGAGATGTATCTTATGCTATCCTCATGAGCAAACTCGAAACTTTCAGACAAAAGGAATTGGCGGCTACTCCAGGGAAGGCAGCCACTCCCAAAGGCGTTTGAGACACGAAGAGTCTGGCTTTGGTAGAAAATTTGGTGGACGATTAAAGGGATGCTGGATATTCTGAGATTTGTAGTGTTTTCGAAGCAGGAAACTTGGAATGAAGGATAGCACAATGCCAAGGTTGTTGCGGGTCAGTAAAAATGGGAAGCTTATATTTAAGCCACCGCAGGTTTTGATCAGGCTACAAGTCTCGAAGTATGGATCCACGCATACTGATTTTTCTATTACTAATAACAAAGCAAAAATGGTTGAAATTATGGATGGAGGAGAGGATACCTTGAAGAACATGAACACGCTGTGAAGCTTTAGGATACAGGGGAGGATGTGAAAGACCTGCCCTCTACAAAATTCCATAATCCACGGCCAATCATTCAAACTTCTTGCTAGCAAACAATTAATATTGAGGGGTTGACTTGACTTGCTGGTAAAAAAAGCAAAAATAATTTTTTTTGGAAGAATTAATGTTGTTTGCTGATCTATATTTTGAGACAAGTGTTTACACACACACACGACAGGTGGATCTTTGGAAGAAATTATTTTAGTTAAGGAGGAATATTTTGGAAGAAATTTGTTTGCTGAATATTTTGAAGAAGAAAATGATAAGTGAAATTTCTTTAGAATTCCATTTGTATGTTTTGGTTGATCAAGGTGTTGGAGTTATGGGCATGGGTTGTCCATGTGGGCTTGACCAGACCCATTGGATGCACCTCCCTTGATAGAAAGGCATGTATACTGCTTTCAAAAAGACGTGAATGGCTTTATAAAATCGGCTGGAATTGATTTTTCACCCAAAGGTTTGTTTTCTTTCTTTTTTTTTATGTGAGAACTACAGAAGGAGAGATAACATATGTTTTATGTGTAAATCTTGACTGGCCGAAATCATCAGCACTCGCGAGGCAAGGTGTTCGTCTTGTGAAAAGCCCATCTGAATTCCATCAAAGTGTTAAGCTACGAAGCGTTGAAGGCATCGCGAATTACCAGCTTCAACAAGTAAGTATCATTTATTTCCACTACAAAACTAGTGTTTTCCTGTATTCATTGGGGATGATATTCTTCGTGCTTGATTTTGTTAAGGAAAGAGGAAGAGTTTTTCGAGGCAATCCTTTACCAAGGTTTTGATTAATTTGATTACGAATGGACCAGAGATCTTGTGAGCTGGCATATTTTTGGGTAATTTTAGATTCTGGTTGATTATGTTGATTTTTTAAAAGCTTTATGGAAAAATTTCTGCATTTCAGACCCCAGCGTTTTAAACGGTATTGACCACAGCCTGATTGTAATCGGTTGACCAACTGGATGACATGGCATTTGATCGATCGGATGGCGTGGCAATTGATGGATGGATGTCAGCGTGATTGACTGCCGATGATGTGAGCGATGACATGGCAACGCGTTGATTAATATGGTGACTTTGGGAGCCAGGATTTGAATATGATTGGTTCATGTGGCACCGGCATTGATCGGATGACATGGTTGTTAGGGCTATATATACCAAAAGCCATTTTATTGTTATGGATGTTTATTTATTTTAATAAAATTATGTTATTTCATTTCAATGAGAATCTACATGAGCTATATTTGCATTTAAATATCATGCATGTATATGCTTTTATTCACCATAGTAGATGATTGGTGTGTAGGTTGAAGAACTACCTTGCGGAAGATCGAATCGTCGGTTAGCATGGAATATAAGCTGTGGTTCTGATCTAAATGAAATTTGACACCACCGTTAGTAAGATTGTAGCCTGTAGACTTGATGAGTCTATCTTGATTGAGGAATGGGCAGTTAAACCATGTGTCTTTGAAATCTGTTCGTGTGTGATGAGCAGGACCAACTTGGGGTAATTATTTTATACTAACACATAAAATAATTAATACCTCATAGTTATTATGAATACTATTACTCTTAATCTCGAGATAATTAATAGACACATGCATTTATTGTTAGTTATTTTGATTCATAAAGAGTGAGATCTTTATAGATCAATAATCTCGATGAGTTGGATATAGCTGCATTAGACATAAGTGAATATTAATTATTAACGGAATCCGTCCTATTAATTGGATTGATGATACCCCTTGAGGATACTTATGAGTTTGATTATGTCAAACCACAGGAGGGTTTTAATCAGGCATATCAAATAAGTTAAATGGAAGGTCTCAGGTGATTATGTCGGATCTTGATTAAATAAAGCTGTCGGCAATTTAATTTAATCAACGGGTATCTCTGTAATCTTAACGTGGAATTAATAAGTATTTAATAACAAAGGGCTCAATTATATTTTCGAATAAGTGAGGGAATCACAGAAATTATGATTCTTTAGTGGAGTGAATTATAATTAATGTAAATAAGTTCATATGTTACATTGGATGCATAAATCTTATTTGCCTTTAGGTCCCTCTGTAGTAACCTATTTATATGTCATTTTTGGGCGACCTACAGAAAGAAAAAAAATCATGAGGCGTGGGTCAAAGTGTGAGCCTGAGAAGAGAGCCCTCCTCGTTCTGGCATTGGGGAATACGGTGAGCTTGGAGGGGTTGAGCAATTTGTTCAAATCATTTCTTGATGAGATCAATCAGAGACCAGATCTCTGGGTATGGATCAAGCCATATATAGCTTTGACCAGTTGTTTTTTTATTGTGTAATCACATGGCACAAATCCACTAACTCACACGAAGTCAATCCCACAATTGGTATTAAACTAGGTTGTGATACCTCTCATTGTGGGTTAAGCCGGTTTAATCGAGATATAGGAATACATATATGCATAATGGATACTGATCGCGAAGATTGATGCTTTAACCTCTATTTTGCGTTTGTCCCGCTATTATGGTCACATGAATGTATGATTTTATGTGTGGATGAATGTTTATTTAATATGGGTTTATTAAATTTGCGGTTTGTCATGACGTTTTTTATCCTGCTTGGTTTGTATAATTATTTATTGCTATTTTATTTTCCAATCTAGTTTTTTGTACTCCTTAATGGAACGTAGATGATGGAAATAAATTAGTGGCAATTTGTGAACTTTGATGGAGCATAGGTTTTGTATCCTTTGTTCTTTATTACGTGGAAGAGTTCATGGTGGTGCGGTCGTTCTTGGCGGCTGAGCCTGCGGTGGCGCGGAGAACATGATGTACGATTGGGGTTGCGGCGATCTTGGCGAGGTTACTATTTTCAAAGAGCAAATCCCGCTGACGTTGATTTCGTTTGGTTTGGGTGGCTGCCCCGAGCCCTGTTACTGACGGCGAGGTTGATCCCCGTTAGGGCGTTGCCCCGAAACCCCGCGACTTCCCGGTGAGAAGTGTCAACATTCGTTGCCTTCTTAGACTCCTTGATGCTTCGAGAGTTGGAATGACATAATAAGGGCTTTTATCTCTTTTATGATTATTTATCTTGATTGGTATCTTTTAATTTGTTAATCAAGTGATAACATGGATAATGATTATATCAGTTTATGTTTTATTGTCTAGATTAAAAATAACAATTTTGGATAATAAATATGGAACAAGAGATTAAAATTAATTCCCATCTTTTAAAATAAATTATTTTTTCAAAGGGAATTGGAATTTTATTAGTTTCCAATTTTGTAATTTTTAATTTTTTTAGAATTAAACATATATATTAAAACCCTCATTCTTTCCAAATAACTAAGTGGGTGAGGAATTTATCAAGTTAAATCCTGGTCTCATCATAGTTTTGTAAGTGATACAAATTAATTAGTGTGTTGGTCTTGGTGACCTTCTTCTCGGACCTAATTGATTAAGCGGATTTCGATAAGTACTATAAACTTCATAGGAATAATTCTACTAAGTATTAATGAATCAATTCTCCATCAGGGATTCATTATGGAATAATAGATCTAGGGTAAGTGATGGTATACATAGCTATAAATAATAGTATCCTCTTTCCATCTAAGTCACTTCACAATGACCCCATAGGACCAAAGCTAAGTCATCTATTTAGTTTTGTTTGGCACGGACCGTTGCCTAGATAACAAGATTAATAGGAATTGGCATGTCTGAACAAATGTTGGATAGTAGACGTCCTCCATCGAGGCATGCTATTCACGATTATTATGGAGCTCTTGGCCAGGTCATTAAAAAAAAATTAGTGGAGACCAATATTTAAAATAGATTAAGAATTAATATGCTCTTTATAATTTTAAATTATGTGTGATTCTCGGGTTTTATTACATGGCTTTCAATCATGTTTGTCATTCTCAAAGAAAATAAACTTGATGGAACTAGTATATTGATTGGAAAAGAAACACGGATATTGTTTTGGTATTTGAGGTCTATAAGTTTGTGTGCTCATAGACTTGCCCGCCTAAAAACCTCATGAAGGGGCGACGAACGGGAAACTGACCTTATAAAAGTGGAGTTAAAGGCGGGATGAGATATTTAACGATGTTATGTTTGGCTTCTATGTCAAATATTATGCAACATCAACATCAGTCTATGCCCACTGACCTATGATATGATGATGAACCTCAAAGAAATGTTTGGGGATCAGACTCGTTTGTTAGCCAGAGGCTATGAAGATCGATATGAACATGACTATGTTTTGAAACTACCGATAAGGATCATGTTTGAGAAGATGATCAGTCTTACGAATGAATTAGAGATCCTTGGAGAATTTGCGAAATTGTGAGGGAATCCCGGGTCGATATCATTCTCAATCTTGCTAGATTCATATAAACAGGTATTTTACTGAATTATAATATGAATAAACATGTGGGACTTTGGCACAATTGGCAAGAAGCCGGTATCTAAGGGCCTTATCAAGAAGCCATCTACTGTGCATCGAAAGAGAGGTTATTTCTTCGTTCTACAAGACAAAGACGTAAGAAGAAGAAAAAGCCGGAAACACTACCATGTGTTCCTTAGGTAGCTCTGGACCACAGGAGGAGTGAAAAGCCTAGGGCAGAAGTGTTTTCAGCGCAAACAATCAAGGCATTGGAAGAAAGCGATGTCGATCATCTCGATAAAGTGAACAAGTCTTATTCACTAATTAATTTGAGACATGTAGCGGTTATCATTCGGTGCACGGTGTGTAGATCGACCACTAATTATGTTTGCAATTCTTTGCGAGGGTTTTTAGGAAACCGAGGCGGCTTAGTGATGGGAGATTTGTCATCTTCACATAGGCGATCATGAAGTGGCAAGTATTGTAGTAGGAGATTACTATCTTAATTTTGGTAGAGAAAAGATATTTGTATTAAAGGATTGTCTTTATGTACCTTCCATTGAAAAGATTTGATTTAGTTTCTAGTTTGGTTAAGGATGGATGTTGATTTTGTTAATGATTACATTTATTATCAAGTTGAATAAAAAGATTTATCATTACGATGCATTGATGGACAATCTTTATAATATTAATCCTGTCTCTCCATCACTGCAACAAAATGAATTGAATAACACTAATGTTTTGCCATGTAAAAGAAAGGAACCTTCCCAAATGAACCAAACATATCTTTGGCACTTACGCTTTGGAGTCATAAATCTAAACGGTTTCGAGATTGGTTGGCGGAATGGACCTTTGGGTTCGATGGGATTGAGCATCCAGTTTGTGGAATCTGTAGAGAAGAGAAAAAAATTACCCCAAACGGCTTTCCGGCTAAAGGTTATGGGCCAGAACAACTAGAATTGGTTCACTTTGATTTATGTGGACCCATGACTATCCAGGCTAGAGGTGGCTTTGAGTATTTCATGCAGATGATTACTCAAGGTATAGGTATATTTATTTGTGCAAATTAGAAGCCTTTGAAAATTCAAGAGTATAAGGCGGAAACGGAGAAGCGTCTCAATAAATGTCTCAAGACATTACGATCTGATCGTGGTGGCGAGTACCTCTTGGGAGAGTTTAGGGACTACTTGTTAAAACAAGGGATTACATCCTAGTTGTCTGCACTTGGTGTACCACAACAGAATGGTGTAGCAGAAAGAAGGAATATGACTCTTATGGACATGGTGAGACTAATGATGAGTTATTCAAATTTATCTAATTCCTTTTGGGGATATGCATTAGAAATAGTAACATTCTAACTTGAACAATACGAAGTTGCTTATACCAATTGGATTGTGGACGGGGTGCAAACAGTATGAAACACATTCGGCTTTGGGGTTGCCCAAACACATGTCTTGAAAGGGAAAGCAGGATAAGTTGGGACGAGACGGGTTTGTTTCCTTGTAGGGTATCCTAAAGGAACAGGTGGTTGTTCTATAGTCGAAGGATCGGAAGGTCATTATTAGCACCAATGCCTGTTTTGGAAGAAGGACTATGTAATGGAACAAGCCCGGGAAAGTAGAGTACAGAAGAATCGAGGGAGGTGGAGCCGAACTTCTTTGTGCCGAGTGCAAGAGGAAGCACCACAAGAAAGTGTTCTTGACATCCCATTGCCTTGTCGTAGTGGGAGGATTGTTGAGACGCGTGTTGATGCTGAACCTTGTGGTCCTACCATCAACATGCCGGTTGCACGGCGAGGCTTATGACCATGATGGTTCTGAATCAAACATGCTGTGCTGCGATAGTGCGCATCACACGGGGTGTCACCATTCGTGAGTGGGAGGATTGATAGATCAACCTTTGTAGTATACACTCTTGGGAGAGTCTTTTGATAGGATCCCTGATGAGCTAGATACTGATCCCTGTAACTATGATGAAGCACTTAAGGATAAAGATGCAAAACTTTGGCAAAAGGCTATGAAATCTGAGATGCAATCCATGTACTCTAATCAAGTTTGGAATCTTATGGAACCACCTGAAGGGATAAAACCCATCGGATGCAAGTGGATCTATAAGAAAAAAAAAAGAGGAAGACGAGACGGTAAAAGGTTGAAACTTGAGAGCTAGGCTTGTAGCAAAAGGGTTTACTCCAAAAAGAGAGGATCGATTATGAGGAAACTTTTTGCGATGTATCTTAAATCTATCAGGATTATCTTATCCATTTACTGACTCATTTGACTATGAAATTTGGAAAATGGGCGTGGGCCATTACGAATGGGCATCTTGAGTGCATCAATATGATTCTTGGATGGACTTTTCGCATAGAAAGGGCGAGAACACATGTTATTACCAACAAGAGATCCATTTATGGACTTAAGCAAGCATCTAGATCTTGAAAAACTTGCTTTGATCAAGCCATTAAATATTATGGTTTTGATCAATGTCCTGATGAGTCCCGTGTGTACAAAAAGTGTGATGGAAGCTTGGTGGTGTTCTTAGTGCTATATGTGGATGACATCTTGCTCATTGGCATTATGTGGGGGTATTATTTTCAGTTAAGGTATGGTTATCCAGTCAATTTGACATGAAAGACTTGGGAGAAGATAGTCACATTCTTGGGGTTAGAAAACTCTGGGATGTAACGAGGCTGTAGGCGATATCACGAGGCTACTTATATTGATCAGTTCTGCTTGGATTTAGCATGCACGGGACAAGGTTTCTTCCTTTGGACATGCGATCCTCTATCGAAATCATTGAAAAACACGATGAGATAGAGAAAAAGTTCCTTAATATGCAATGGAAATATGTATGCAATGCTTTGCACTAGACTTGACATCTGCTTTGTTGTTGGCATGGTCAGCAAATATCAGTCTAACCTTGGGCAAGAACATTGGATAGCGGTAAAACATATAATCAAGTACCTGAAAGGGACTAGAGATTATATGTTAGTTTACTAGGCAGACAGTCTAGTACTTTTAGAGTATACAGACTCAGACTTCTAGTTAGATAAAGATTCCGGAAAGTCTACCTCTGGTTATGTGTTTACCTTAGGTAGTGGAGCCATAAGTTGGAGGAGTATCAAGCAATCTTGCATTGCTAATTCCTGATGTTGAATGGTTGCCCCGGGAGGCGACCAGGAGGTAGTTTGGCTCAGAAACTTCATGTTGGATCTAGGAGTGGTTCCTTCAATGAAATTGCCTATTACATTTTACTTTGATAATAGTGGAGTAGTTGCTAACTCAAGTGGACCCGCAGAGGAAACATTAAATATCTCGATTAAGGGTGTGTGTGCAAAGAGGAGATGTAGTGGTGACCAAGATAGCATCAATAGACAACCTGGCAAATCCATTTACAAAGGCACTAGCTAAGACTTTTGATGACATGTAGAGGAATGAATTGAGATGTGGCATCATGGCTTTGAGTCTAAGTGAGTTGTTAGAGTATATATACGAAAGCCATTTATTGTTATGGATGTTTATTTTATTTTAATAAAATTATGTTCATTTCATTTCAATGAATCTACATGACTATGTTTGCATTTATATCATGCTGTGTCTTTTATTCTACCGCAATAGATGATTTGGTGTGTAGAGTTCGACGCTACGCCGCAGTCAGATCATGGGTTCTTGTGGAATATAAGCGACCAGCTCCGCGATGCAAATGAAATTTGGCACACCAGTGAATTGTAGCCTGTGAACTTGGTGGAGTCTATCTTGACTATAAGTGAAACGGTTCCAACTTCTTATGCTAGTACACTCCTGTGTATTAGGCAGGACCAACTTGGGGTAATTATTTTATCTTGACACATAAAATAAATAATACCTCCTTGGATTATTATGAATCTTATTACTCTTAATCTCAAAATAATTATAGAACCTTTGTGCATTTATTGTTGTGGCGGTTATTTTGATTCATAAAGAGTATGAGATCTTTATAGATCAATAATCTCGGTGAGTTGGATAACTGCGTTAATTGTATAGTGAATATTAATTATTAACTGAATCTACGTCCTGTTGTTGGATTGATGATACCGCAAGGGATGCTTATAAGTTTTGATTATGTCAAACCCTACAGGTGGATTTTTAATCCGACATATCAAATAAGTTAAGTGGAAGGTCTCAAGGTGATTATCAGATGTTGATTAAATAAAACAGTCAACAATTTAATTTAATCAATGGGTATCTGTAATCTTAACGTGGGGAGATTAATAAGTATTTAATAACAAAGAGCTCGAATTATACTTTCGAATAAGTGTGGGAATGCAATTATGAATCTTTAGTGGAGTAAATTATAATTAATGTAAATAAGTTCATATATTTACATTGGGAGCCCGAAATCTTATTTGCCTTTAGGTCTCTACCGTAGCCTATTTATATGCCATGTTGGGTAGCCTCTAGAAAGAGAAAAAAAAAGCACAGGCGAGTCGAAGGAAACACGAAGGAGCCACTCCCTCTTACCGTTACGGCATTAGGGCTGTTTAGAAGGCTTGGAGAAATTCGGCAATCTAGCGCAAATCATTTTATTGAGATAAACGAGATCTTTAGGTATGGATTCGAACTATATCCTCGTTGCTTTATTCGGATTGTTTTTATTGTGTAATATGTACGAACAATCACTATGTTCATGGGGAATTCCAGTCCCCTACAATGGAAGTTGACTTACGTCGATCGAATAACATGACAATTGACTTGCGTTGACTAGGTGATGTGGTAGTTGGTGTGCGTTGATTGTTGACTGACAACTTTGACTTATCCGTTTGACCACATCCAGACTCTGTTTTTGAAGATTTTTTTTTTAAAATTCTCTATTGAATGGGCACCATTTCAAATCCTTTTGAGATCATTTGATATTTTATAAAATTATGAATATATATTAGTGTGACTTAGTGCATGTTGATTGAACCTTGGTTTTGGTGAAATGTTGAATGATTTATTTCTTCTAATTGTTCAATATGTGGGCAGTGGTTGTAGAAGAAATGATAAGTAGAATGCTGAATTTTCCTCCTCTTTATATGTAGTGGGAGAACAAATGATGATCAATTTGAAGCGATTATGTGAATATGAGAAAGACCCAAATCATTCTTTGGAAGAACACATTGGTGTCATTTATGACAAGCTCTGGAACTTTTAGGTGATCTTCAACGAGCACTATGAGTTGTCAGTGGAACATCGGATGAGTGACGATTAACGTCTAAAGAAATAGCATTTTCACTTTATTATTTTACTTTATAGCATTTTTGCTATTATAAATTATTTTTATTTTATTTGTCCGATATTTTATTGGTTTTAAGTGATAAAAATAGAGGTTTTTAAAGTGAAGTCGCATAGTGGATTAGCACTGACTTAAGCCCTATTGGTTTAATGATATGTTTTAGGTATAACACAAGTTAAAAAATAAAACCGGAATTAATACAAGAGTCAAGGTTAAATTGGTAAAATGTCAAAATGAGAAGTCCCAAAGTAGAAAAGTAATAAGTTGTTATGCAAATGAAATATAAATGAAGGGCTTTAATGCAAAATGAAAAAAAAAGAAAGCGAAGAAAGTAAAAACAAGGCACTTGTCTGATATGAGAATAAAAACCAGTCTAGTGAAATGAGATCATTTCTCATTTGGGCAAAAGGGGAGTTAGGGCTATGGTTGAGAGAGGGGGAGAAGCCATCTTTGGACTCTACTTGTTCTTACAGAGGAAGGAAGAAGGAAAGCTAGAGGAGTGTTCAAAAAGATTAAGGTATGGATATTTGTCTAAGTTTACAGGTGTGGATTCAATCATTTGCTTGTTAGGAACTATCACAACTCACTCTTTGATTATGTTTGTATTGGTAAAACCGTATTTAAGAAGTATACATATGTTTGAGTTAGAGTTCAAGCGGCCTTTTTGCTTTGATTAGGATTGGTTTGAGGTGCGTATAAAAGAATGTTGGGGTTTTAGGGGAGATGTTATCAAAAATTTTCCAAATCCATGTTTTAATTTTGACCATAACGTCCATTGCGCCAAATTGAGTTATTAAAATTTTTCGGTAAACTAGACTTCTAGGAGAACAATTTTCCTTGAAATAAGTGTATTTAAATTTAGACCCCATTGGACCTAGGAATTTGTCAAAGTGAAGCTCTGTTTTCAGGAAAATTTTGTTTCTGTTTTGGTACAATTTTGGTGTTTTAGTACAATTTTAGTATTTAGGCATGATTGATTGCTCATCAATTAGTTATTCAAATTTTAAGGAAACTGAAACACAGGAAGTATTCATTGAAATATTATATTCAAATTTTGACTCCATTGGACCCAAAAATTTGTCAGAGTGAAGTACTGTTTTTGGGCAAATTCTGGTCATGTTTAGAAAATAGAGTAGTCCCGGTTGTTTAGGACATATCTTGAGTTTCAGTACTCCGAATTGGATGATTCCAATTTCTGAATAAAATAGATTTATAGGGGAACAATGGAATTGAAGGAAGTTGGGTAAAATATGACTCATTTGTTCCCAAAAAATTTTACAATTGAAGGTGTATTGGGTATAAATCAACTCGAACCAAAAACACTAGCATGCATGACTGATTTTTGTTTGTTTGTTCTCTGACTATGACGTATTTGTGATGGATTAGGGACTGGTGATGATAAGACTTGACCTAAGATCGGGATTCCAAGGATAGGAGACCCGGGGCCAGTGACCTTTTTAATTTATTCTTCATTACTTCTCTTCTTGTTTAAGTTTTGTGTTTGTTGTCAAAGCAAACTGAATATTTATTCGTAATCTAGTTTTAGTTTTGAACCGATTAAATGCGAAATGTATGACAAACATACGTATGTATTGGCATGTTTGAACCATAAATGAATTTGTTTAGTGTTGGTTAATTGATTTATAAATAGACTATGTGGTGTGAACATGTGAGGATTCACGTAATAATATGACGATCCTTTGAGAATGTTAAT